>CAUYRT010073011.1:0-10014 GCA_963574885.1 Lepilemur ruficaudatus
GCATGTCCCACCCCTCCACAGTGTCCACCACATCGCTCAGATGTGGGTTTACCCCCCACCCCCCAAATCCCTAGTGAACACTCCCACCATTTGAGCACCATAGTGTTAATCAGTCAATACCAATTTGATGGCGAGTACAAGTGGGGCCCCTTCTTCGGGTCTTGTGTCACCTCACTTTGAATAATGGGCTCAAGCTTAATCCAGGATAATATAAGCAGTGCTAGGTCACTGTCATTTCTTAAAATTGAGTAATATTCCATTGTGAACATACAGCAAATTTTAACAATCCACTCATGGATTGACGGGCACTTGGGTTGTTTCCACGACCTAGCAATAGTGAATTGTGCTGCCATAAACATTCGGGTGCAGATGTCTTTATCATAGAATGTCTTATGCTCTTTTGGGTAGATGCCTAATAATGCTATTGCTGGATCGAATAGCTCTTTGAGGAATCTCCAAATTCTTTTCCACAAAGGTTGCACCAATTTACAGTCCCACAAGAAAACTATTAATAATATTAGAACTTCCCTCTATGAAAAGTGGCCACAGTTAATTATAACACAGACCAACTATGAGGCAGGCTGAGGGCCACGCCCAGCCCCTGTGTGCCCCTGTGTGGGAGTGCGTGGTGGGAGGCACGGTCCCCACACTGGGCAGTGGTGGGACAGGACCAGTTTGAGACCAGCACTTCCAGCTACAGCATGGCACGTGCAACTCGGAAGCCAGAGGTTGTCCTAGAGTGATAAACAGGCCAGGGAAGAGGCTAGAGTCCCTGATAGATGATATGTAGCCACAGGTCACTTATTCTGTAGCACTCACGTGCGCTAAGCACTGCGCTTTACGTACATTATCTCGTGTAATCCTCCCAAGGACCCTACGAGGTAGATATTGCTGGTGTCTTTAATTTACAAATGAGTAAACTGAGGTACAGGGAGGTTAAGTAGCTGATCCTAAGGTACCCATCTAGGGGACTACCAGTAAGAGTCAAGTCCAGGCCATCTGAATCCAAAGCCTGCTCTCTTGACGCTTTTGAAAGCAGAACACTTTAGATACATTTACACCGACACTGAGGGAGGTACCTCATGGGTCTGGGACTGTGAGATGGATTTGTGAAGAAAGGGGCAGTTTGGTCAGACATCCCTGTGTGATTTTGTCAGTCTGGCATGCTGCCTAAATGACACAGAATCTGCTCCCAGACGGATGCTGGGTGAGAACGTCGGGTGATAAGCACAGCTGTACGTGCTGTGTGTCCCAGTGACAGGGTGGGTTGTCTATTTCCAGGACCTGGGGGCTGCTTTCCCCTACTTGACTCAGATAAGTGCCAGACACAGGAGCACAGGTGCAAGATCAACTGGTCTGTTTCTTGGGTGGAATTTTCCTGCATAATTTTTTTTTTTTTTAATGCAGGAAAACAACAGCTTCCTATGACCTCATTCTGCTTAAAATTCCTGGATATGTCTCTGATTTCCTTTCTGGTTACAGATTTTTTTTTCCTACTTACTTTTAGCCTTAATTCAGCTGCTTTAAAAGGAAACAGTGATAAACTTCATAAATAAGTGATGATGATATTTTTTCCCCCAGAACATTTCAAACTACAAAGCCAAAGGATCCCCGCTAAATGCCTGACTCAGTTTTTGCCAGATGGTCAACTTTTACCCAGAAGATGCTTCATGGACTTTCGGCATTGGAATCACCAGTCATGTTTACTAAATTCAGTCATTCATTCATCAAACTATTAAGTACATATTATAAGATAGATACTATATTATATGTTGATCTGTGAGCTTTTTCCCATACTTGCCGAATCAGTGTCTCTGGAGGTGGATGTCTTAGTCGGTTTTGTGCTTCTGTGGCAGAATACCTGAGACTGGGTAATTTGTAAAGAACAAAAACTTATTTCTCATAGTTCTGGAAGCTGGAAAGTCTAACAAGATGCTGGCCCTTTTTATGGGGCCCTCATCCATTCATGAGGGAGGATTTGTCATGACCTGATCACCTTCCAAAGGACCCACCTTCTACTACCATTACGTTGGTGATTAGGTTTCAACACTAATTTTGGAGGATCCATCACATTCAAACCATAGAAGTGGGCCTAGGAATATGTATTTTTAACAAATATTCAGATAATTTTTATGCCTTCAGAAGTTTGTAGACCACTAATCTATATTATGAACTTTTCCAATACAGAACATGAGGTTTTGTGGAACTTTATTTCTAGCCCCTAACAAAGTATCTTGCATGATGGTGTGGATGTGTGGTTGGTTAATGATTCAACAAAGAAATGAATTTCTCAACTCACTGCTTGGAGTGACTTAGGAAGATCAAACCCATCACATATTCTCTTTCATCTTTTTGTACTTTTTAAATGTCTGGTCTTGAACCTAGCTGCTCAGACACCTATAAGTCAAGAATCTGCTTATTTCAGAGATTGACTCTGGACACTAGCACTAATTGGAAACTTAAGGATTCAAGGAGATAGATATTGCTTTTATCTTCCTAGCACCCAGTTCATTCTTCTTTTAGTAGTGGCATCTTGATTTCCCTTGGGGAAATTTTCTTGACTCGTGGAAGGCCAACTTGGTGGGACTGTCGATCAAAGGGTGAGTTTGGTAGGCAGCATGGCCCCCAAAAGATGTCCATTCCCTGACCCCTGGAACCTGTGAATATGGTACATTACATGGCAAAAGGGACTTTGCAGATGTAATTAAGGTTTCAGACCTTAAGATAAGGAGATTATCCTGGATATCTTGGTGGGTGCGATATAAGCATACGAGCCCTTAAAAGCAGAGAACATTCTCCTGCTGGAGTCAGTGATGCAGCAGAAGGAAAAGTCACAGCGATTCCAGGTATGAGAGGGAATCGACCTACTGATGCTAGAGGGAGTTACATGGAAAGCCTGAGAAGGGATGTGGGTGTCTCTAGGAGCTACGACTGGCCCTTGGCAGATAGCCAGCAAGGCAACCGGAACTTCAGTCCTATAATAACGAGAAACTGAATTTTGCCAACAACCTAAATGAGGTTGAAAGCGGATTCTTCCCCAGAGACTCCAGTAAGGAAGCCAACCCTGCTGACACCTTGATTTTGGCCTCATGAGACCCTTAGCAGAGAACCCAGTTAAGTCCACTCAGCCTTCTGACCTACAGAAACTCTGAGGTAGGGAGTTTGGGCTGTTTTAAGACATTAATTTAGTTGTAGTTTGTCACAGCAGCAATAGAAAACTGATGCAATGAGGAGTTGGCCGGTCAGAGCCTCTTTCCCAGGAACTGGGATGTTGAGCTAAGTGACACAGGGACCAAGACATTGGTCCATCCCAACAGTAAGCCTTGAAGACATGGTGCCCAGATGTTCTGATTCCTTTCCTTTCTAAAGCCTGGTTATTCATTTTCTCTGAGTTGCCTCTTGGCTATTTTGGGGGTCAGATTCTCTGTTTTACAACTAAACAGCCCTATGTGGGACAAGGGTAAACGAGTAGTGGAGCTCTTTGTGCTCAGAGCTGGAGTGATGCTCTGAGAGACGTGGTGCGTTGGCATCTCCCACATTTACAAATTCTTCCCAAGAAGCTAAGCAAGGCTGTGACCTGCCAGCTGTGTTGTAACTTCCCTGGACAAGTGCTGTTGGCCAAAGGGCTTTTAGGCCAGGCTAATCTTCGGCCATACATTCCACCTAATTTAACCATAGCTGGATTGCCTATTTAATTAGAGGAGAACTTCTCAAAGAACAGTCTTTGAAGAGCAGGAGGAACTGCTCCTTCACTGTATTGATTTTTACAGTGTGACTGCAAACACTTTCTTGGTCTAGGCATGTATTAACCATTGGGCTATAGTTTTTGTTTGTTTGTTTTGTTTTTTAACCAGGACATTCTCAAAATCTGTTTTTCTTCTTAATTCAAAAAATCAAAGAATGTCAGGATCAAGTAGGCCTAGGCTGGGTGCGGTGGCTGATGCCTGTGATCCTAGCACTCTGAGAGACCAAGGCGGGCAGATGGTTTGAGCTCAGGAGTTCAAGACCAGCCTGAGCAAGAGCGTGACCCCATCTCTACCAAAAATAAAAAAAAATTAGCCTGGCATGGTGGTGCATGCCTATAGTCCCGGCTACTCGAGAGGCTGAGGCAGAAGGATCACTTGGGCCCAGAAGTTTGAGGTTGCTGTGAGCTAGGCTGAAGCCATGGCACTCTAGCCCGAGCAACAGAGAGAGACTCTGTCTCAAAAAAAAAAAAAAAATATCGAGTAGGCCTTAAAAGATAATGATTTCAACCACCCATCAAGTGTTTAAGTTCTCCCCATCCTATACTCTCAGTACTCGTCAGAACAGGGTAATTGCTTTAACAAATAACCTCAAAATGCCCTTGGCTTCACAGCAATGCAGTTTATTTCTCACTCATGTCTTCTTCCAGTGCAGATCAGTAGGAGGAGGCTGTGTCATTCAGGGATCCAAGTTCCTTCTATCTTGTGGCTCTGCCCTCCTTTAGATAACCGAGGTCTTCCCCTTTCAGCCAGCAGAAGGGGCAAGAGGGTGAGGGTCACACATAGGGCAGGTGTGTGGTGGCAGCAGTGGTGGTGAAGAGCAGCCTGGATGTGGCACATAGCACTGTCACTCACATTTCATCACCCAGAACTCAGCCGCCAGCCCACCCCTAACTGCAGAGGAGACTGGCACATGCAGTTGAGGTGTATGAACAGGAGAAAGAAGAGAACATGGGTAGTGGAGAAGATTGGCTGTCTCTGCCTTAGCCTCCAAGTGGTCACACATAGCTTCTTCTAAAATTCTTCTAGTGACAGGGAACTACTTTTCTGAGTAAGATAACATATTTCCTCTTTAAACATCCTGACCGATTAGAGAGTTCTTCTTTTGTTGAGTTGAAATATATTCTGTGGCTTTGGCAAGATAACGTAGTACTTAAGAACATTGAGTTTGTATCCCAACTCCATCAACTTTGGGCTATTATTAATTTCTCAGAATCTATTTCCTCATAAGTGAATCCATGTATTGCCTGGCTTGTGCCTGACATGTAATAAATTCTCAATAAATGTTAGCTGTTAATATGCCATATATTTAGTCCTTGTTCCACTCCTTGTACTTATAAGACATACATCCTTGTCCTTGGATATTTGAAGGTATCTCTGTCCCTATTCTGAGTATCTTCCAGAACCTTCAGCTGTCCCTCACGTGACCTCAGCATCCCTGCCCTATTCTGGTCACTTTTCTCAGATTGGGATCCAGTGTGTCTATAACCCTTTGAAGAGGGTGATGCTTTTACCAGATTACAAGATTCCAGTATGCTCTGAATAGAGCAGAGAGCAGGAGAATTATAACATCCTTATTGTTAGAAGCTATACATCTATTTATGTAACCTAAGGTCACGTTAGGTTTTCCACTCACCACTTCACCCAGTTAATACACATTGATTTTACTTTCTCCAAAATTGTAAAATGTTTTATATAAATGAAATTGTAAATTATAAGCCAAGTTTCTTGCATTGCTGTAAGATTTTATATTTTCATGAGAAGATTGTTATATTTACATCTATAAATTCTTGGTATATTCTATTTGATCTTGTCTTTTCAATCTAAAAGGAAGAGTAACTGCACCCTTGGGGACTTCCTGCTACCTAACAGTGGCTGATCCAGTTTCCAAGCACACAGGTCAAGTGGCCAAGAGCCATCTGTTACTGCAAAATTTCTTTTGACCCAGAGTACACAAGCAAAAACTGCTCACACCAGGGATACTTAGGATTCTTTTTTCTATTTTTGAAAAGTCAAAAAGAAAATACAAAAATACAAAATACAAAAAAAAAAAAAAAATTTCTTGGCATGAAGATCCACACCACTGTCTCAACATGAATTTCTTTGGCCTTTTCTTCTTTGCCAGTTTGGAGTTCCTCTGTGTGTGCTGCCACATTATGTGAGTTTGGGGGAGGACAGGAGAGGAGACAAAAGCTGTGGCAGAAGCAGCAGGTGCATACTGCGAATAGCACCTAAGGCAGGTGTTGGGCAAATATCTGTTCTAAGTACTCTCTCTTCCAATCAAGAATGATATTTTTTCATCACAATAGCTCCTCCGCCATCCCTACTCCCCTACTCACACTCTCCGTGACTATGACAGCCTGACTCTGGAGCCTAATCACCAATCTCCCTGGTCTTATGCACTAAGGTCAATCTTTGGTAATGATTTGTTTGAGACTGATGTACCGGCCATTTCTGTAGTAACAGCAACAACAATGATAGCAATACTAATAGCTAACATTAATTGAGAACATATTACATGTCAGGAACACACTATGGGATAGGTACTTCTATAACACCACATGTTATAAAAGAGCAAACTGAGGCACAGAAAATTACACAGTGTCAGAGTTAGGCACTCCTAACTATAGAATGCGAAGTACCATCACACATGGGCATTGTCCTTGCCATTTATCATCCCCAAAGGCTGCAGGCTTAGCTGCCACAGTGAAGTCTCAGGCTGCATGTATCCCATAACTTTTTGTGGACACTTTTCACTAATTCAACTGGCGTTGACACATCATGCTTCAACAAGTGTCTACTAATCCGGTGGTTACTAAGAAGGTAAAATGGTATTTTGGTATAATTTCAAAATGATCAGCATAAAGTTCTGGGCAACAATTGAATCAGTGGCACCTCAAAGAACACAAGGAGAAATGATGTAGCATTTTAACATGGTGCATTTCTTTAAAAAATGCTTACAGGATGGAGCCCACTAATCCCTTTAGTTCACTTGGGCTGGAGGTGGGGAAACCCTGAGAAACAAAACAACTCCATCACCTTCTCGAACAGCCCACAGGCACAGATGATTTCTGAGAAATGAACTTAACTTTTAGAGGTTTCACGATCAGCTGCTGGACGACATCCGGCACCAACCTAACCACTAATCTCAGATCTCATAGCAACACAGATTGCCTGGGACTCAAAATAGCCCTGCCTAGAGCTCTTTTCACTCCTTATCACTTGAGCAAGAGCATGTGCAGGAAAGGTGTCTGTCAGTCAACAGCTGCTGGTTTTCAGAGAAATGAATGGACATGTGTGTGGCTGCTTCCATTTCACCAGTTGCCATCTATCCTGACAGCATTAACGCTTCCATTTGACCAGCCACCTCTATCTATGCATATTTCCTTTTATCTAAAAGTCTACTGGAATCTTTCAAAATCACTTGCACATGTGATGTTTTCATAGGGCTTAACATTGAACAAAATCCCCTCTAATCCCAACCCTTCACCACTTTATTTTATTTTCCAACACTTCCCCTTTGTAGAAACATATTGGAGGCTAATCCCTAAGACTTTGAGGGAGATACACACAAGAAAGGCTTGGTCTCTGAATTTGCTGCAAGAGTTTTAACCTGCCTCAAGCCTTAGATATCATCTGATCACAGCTCCTGGTGTCTTCATCCCTTGACCTCAGTCAGAGACCCTGCTGCTAGAAAGTAGATTACTCCTGAACAAGGGCATAGTTTCCACTGGGATAACCTTGCTTCCATCCGTGACAGCTTTAGGACCTGAAAAGTCTGCAAATGCTTTGCTTGATAATAGGTACAATGTAGTTTTGACTAGAATTCTTATTGAAGTAAACTTTCTATACTTGCCCAAGAACAATTTTATCAGAAGAAATCAATAAAGAAATATTAATGGAGTATATTGTTTGGATTTGTTACAATAGGGATGTACTATTGTATGATGAAGAAAATAACAATTTTAATTGCATATTTCTAGATCATCTAAATGGTTGGTTCTTGTACAAGATTCAATATAAGGAAACAATGTGAAAAATTTCTTATTCTTCCCCTAACTTCTGTTCAGCCTATCTTGAATGGTTACATGCTGCCTTCGTGTATTCTGTCATCGAAAATACTTTGGTAGTCATATTTTGCCTCTGTAATTTCTATATGTTCATGCTTCAAGTTATAAATAACCAACCAAGGATACATTCTTCTTTGCTTTGTAGGAACCAATGTCCAGAGTCCATAAACTGAATTTAAATTATATCAAAAGACATCTTCAAACTCTGAAGAAAGCCTAGCATAGGAGAGCTTGTGCATGCCAAGTAAAATTACTGTATTTCATAGAAACCAAGGGTTTGGTAGAATCCAATTCCATTTGCAAGCAATCATTAATTATGTAATATAGATAAGCCATCTATTTCAGTTGAGAGGAATGTATCCTGCCTTTAAAGCAAATGTGAAGGAGAGGAAGAAGAGGAGAAGTAAGAAGATGAAGAGGAGGAAGAGAGGGAGGGCTGGGAAGGGAGAAGAAAGAAAAAGACAAAGAGGAAGAATAAGAAGGAAGAGATAAGGGAGAGGGATGACAATGATACTGTCTGTTAAGAAATCAAAAAGTGAACCTGTCAGTCCCCTTTCCCCCTCAGCCACCCAATCCCAGGTGTTGTCCCACTTTGATAGACAGAGGAACATAGGACAGTTAGACCCTCCTAATTGCTTGCTCCAGCAATTAACCCAAGTGCCATCTCTCCCTGAAGTATTAGAAGGGAGCTAACATTTACTGGGCCCCTGTTATACAATCATTTACTCTCTTTGGCACTTTACATGGCTAGATGCATTGTTTCATTTAATTTTCAAACAAATGTGCAAATGTGCAATTATTCCCGTTTTTTTAGGCTCAAGAAGTTGATAAACTTACCTAAAGTCATACAGCTAATAAGTGAGGATCCGGCATTCAAATCTGCATATCTGGATTGCCAAGCCTAGGCTTGTTCCATTATCTCATATGCACTTCACTTTCTTAGCTCTACCAGAAGATTGATCTGGTATCTCCTCTGCAACCTGGTAGGCCTGGCTATCTGGCAGAGCTGACCCCCAAAAGGTCTTTAGTACCAACACTTGTTCCCATACCCCATTGGTGAGCCCCAGCCCAAGCATGTGCAATTTGCTTTTATATGTCACTTTTCCCAAGGTGACTCTGCACATACGCTTCTTACCACTGAACAGAAGTCGGTCCAGTCTGAGACATCAACAACAACCTCATAGCCAACTGGGTACATTTATGGTCACCACACAGATCAAAGAACTTTCACTGAATATGCAAATACTTGGAAACACACGGGAAATTGGTAAAGATAGCTTTCATGTGATTTGATAATATTGGCTTAAAATATGTTTTTAATTTCTGATTGGATCAGAAAGTGATATCATGCATGTGGCTGTCTGAGCTGTGAGTCTGAGGAGCCCTTTGTAACAAAGTAGGAGGCTCAGATAAAGGATATCCATGGGTTACTTTACCTGAGATGGAAGAAAATCTCCCAAGATTGTTAAATTTGACATAGTATTTTTCGAAGGGAGACCATCAGGAAGAGGACGTGCCATCACAACTCATATTAAAGAGAGAGGGAAGAGGGGTCAGAGGAGAGAAGACTTAAATATGTTGAGTGCTGACAGGCACTTGGTTTGACACTTGGCTAACTTTACTTTCTTTATTCCTCTCAACAACCCTGTGAGGTATAAACATTCTACATGCACAGCACTATCACCACCACCACCACCACCATCACCACCACCATCACCATCATCATCACCATCACCATCATCACCACCATCACCACCATCACCACCATCACCATCACCATCACCATCACCACCATCACCATCACCATCACCACCATCACCATCACCATCACCATTACCACCATCACCATCACCACCATCACCATCATCACCACCACCACCATCACCACCACCACCATCACCACCATCACCATCACCATCATCACCACCACCACCATCACCACCACCACCATCAACACCATCACCATCATCATCACCACCATCACCATCACCATCACCATCACCATCACCATCACCACCACTATCACCATCATCATCACCATCACCATCATCACCACCATCACCACCATCACCACCATCACCACCATCACCACCATCACCATCACCATCACCATCACCACCATCACCATCACCATCACCATTACCACCATCACCATCACCACCATCACCATCATCACCACCACCACCATCACCACCACCACC
>CAUYRT010073012.1:0-18825 GCA_963574885.1 Lepilemur ruficaudatus
CCAATTAATTTCTTTCTATTTATAGTAGAGACAAGGTCTTGCTCTTGCTTAGGCTGGTTTCAAACTCCTGACCTTGAGCGATCCACCCGCCTTGGCCTCCCAGAGTGCTAGGATTACAAGCGTGAGCCACCGCGCCCGGCCCAGATGCATTTTTTCTTTGTCATAAACTCAAATCCCTAATCTCTGATGTCATTTTATAATGACAACAGGTAATATGACTACATGTATCTACTCTAATCACACAGAGCCAGATCCATTTAATAACACACAGCCTCAGGACTATCTCTTGCCCTGTTTAGTCCTATGGGTGCTATCTTTATACTCTGGATTTAAAGCTTCATTATTTTTTCATTAGTTATTAAAATTGCACATATCATTTAACAAAGATTTTTTAAATGTAACTCTTGAGTGTGCATGTGAGAGAGAATTTAATAATTTGTCTCCTAACTCATTCCATTCAAAAGCATCATGCCTTTGTGTTGTAGCAAGTGTATAACCTGTTTATTAATACATCATTTTGAGAGTTCTATGAAAAGAAATGATTTTTTGGTTGATAAATATTTTGAAAGCTTTAAAGGACCTTAGTTATCTTGCAGTCTAAAGTATGAGCTTGGACAGAAGGGAACTGATTCTCTGGCATGTATAAAGAAGAATTGGGACATGAGCCTTTCCTTGATCTGTCATAGAGCTATCCTTTATGAAATGTCAACACCCTTCCAGAGCCTATCTTTATTATTCTATGACCTATTTGGGAGAGAAATAAGTATCATACCTACTAATTAGTCACTCATTCATTAACTCACACAATTACTACTTACTGATGCTAAACTCTGTAG
Source organism: Lepilemur ruficaudatus (assembly GCA_963574885.1). Classification (NCBI taxonomy): domain Eukaryota; kingdom Metazoa; phylum Chordata; class Mammalia; order Primates; family Lepilemuridae; genus Lepilemur; species Lepilemur ruficaudatus. The sequence goes on from CAUYRT010073012.1 coordinate 837, forward strand.
CAGGTACTGGTAGCAAAATAGTGGATAATATAGATTGTGCACCTCCCTTCACAGAGTCTAGAGGAGGAGATCAAGGGTTTACACAAATAACTGAAATAATGTGTGAAAAATGATGCAATGGGAAAGTACAGGGTGAGATGTAAACTCACAGTAGGAGCAACTAACTTAGTCTAAAGGGTTAGAGAAAGTGTGTAGTCAGGGTGTCGGCAAGAAATAGAATACAATTCAGGTGGTACAAAAAACTTGAAGGAAGGAATCACTTGAAGAGATGCAGGTAGGGTTGAAGGAATTAACACATACTCCAGAGACTATAATAGAGAGCAGGAGACCATTATCACCCCTGTGCTTGAAGGGGAAAAGGGAGAAATTAGTGTTACCAATTTTAGTAAAAGCTGGATTTAGGGCAGGACCCAGCCACTGACTGAAAATGTTACCCAGAGGAGGGAGGGAGCTGAGAAGAAGCGTCCCCTTTTCCCTTTCTTCTGATTGTGTTTCATTGGCCAAGCCCAACTGACACAAGGGAGCCACCGTGATTCAATCTCTATGGGTCAGCTTGTCAGGAATCAGAGGAGGGTAGAAGGATGGAGAATTGGCAGAGGTGGGGTGGGATTAGGAATCAGTGGTTGGCAAAAAGAATAAGCAGAATAGAAGGTTTTTAGAAAGAAGTAGCTTCTTTTCAAAGAATTGAAGGATAAGTGAGAGCCTGACACAAAAGTTGAAAGTGTTCCAAGATTCAATGAACTCCTTTGAGTTCTTGGAGGCTAGTTCCCGGCTCTAACACATCAGAATTGAAGATATGAGCTTCTGTTCATACCAGTCATACTCTCATATTTATATAAATTAGCTTGTTCTCTTTCTAGATTCTTAAGATGTAAAAGTAGGTTATTAATTAGAGATCATTCTTTTTTAATGTAAATATTGACTTACTAAAATTTTGGAAACTCCTTTTTAAGTATGAAATGTCAAAATGCCTTTACATAAATGTTGGCTAAAGCAAAGAAAAATATATGTCTGTTAGCAAGACAAAGACAAGGGAATAGTATTTGGGTTCATTTCCATCAAAGGAAGAGAAAATTATTTCAGTGCTTCTGATTGAAATGCTATCAGCCTACATGATTTTTTAGTAAATACTGTGAAAGAAAGGAAGAAACTGACTTTCATTGGACATTTTGTATATGCTAGACAATGAGCTACTCACATTATTTAATCTTTGCAATTCAGTATTGCATGGTGCTATATTAATACCCAATTTGGGGGGAGGGGCTTAGAAACAATAAGCACCCTGATAATAAATAATACAGTCAGATTACATAGTCAGGATTGTGTGCCTCCAAATTCACAGTTTTAAGTACTTAATATGTTTAAATCATTGTTTTGGCTGACATCAGAGTCACAATGAAATAAGCAGAATGTCTTATCTTCAGGGAGTTAATATTCCAAAATAGCAAGTACTATAAGAACCATTGTGATACAAGTTGAAATAAGGGTGATATCACTTCTATATTAAGTAATAGGGACATCTATAAGGAGAACAGGGTATTTAATCATGATCTAAATAAATCATGTTATAAGAAATCTTTTAGAAATTCCCAAATGAATCCTAAAACCTGTAGGCAATATTATGTTAATTTTTTTATTCTCCTGAAAACATGTTCTTTATGTAAAGTGGTTCAAGACATCCTACTCCAAAATATGGTTCTTGGCATTTGAGAAAACAGCAGATGCAGAAAGGTCACTCTCACCTTCCCCTGCTCCTCCTCTGAAGAAGGCTATAAGACTCTCATTTGAGAGATGCCCTCCCTATACCTGGTGGTAAGGAGCTGAAAACATAGAGATGCCAGGGAGAATCTGAGCAAATAGGCCTTGATAAGTTTTCCCCAGTTTATTACCATTAGATCATACCCTTTCTTTAATCCCATTTCTCCATGACTGTTCACTCTTCATCAAACTTAGAATAAAAATATATAAGTTTAACCATTTCTTCAGGTCTTCATTTCCTTATGAAGGCTCCCATGTCATGTAAGACTCATATTAAATAATTTTTTATCTTGTTTATCTGTCTTTTGTTACAGGGACCTCAAACATAAACCCAGAATGGGTGAGTAAAAGATATTTTTCATACCTTACATAAGCAAAGGAGGGTAAATCATAGAGCCCTTTCCTCCAAAGGTGCAAAGGTAGACTGCATATCTTCTCTGAGGGAAAATGAATAATAATAACAAATCTTGTGGTTTAAAACCTTCCTTATTTAATAGTCATGTTTGGTTGTATTTTTTAGTTGTATGTCTCCAAAAATAGAATTGGGTAAGACCTGCCCTGTTGTTTTACATATTGGCCCATAATTTCTGTCCCAGGATGGGTAATATAGTGATTATTCCTCAAACATGTCTTTATAGGAACAGTGCATGCTGTAAAGCAGGTTATACTCATTTTATGCCCTACCACTGATAAATGAATAAGCAATGATAGATCAGGGAGTGAGAATTACCTGGATAAAAGAAGACCTCCTTTAGGTAAAACCTGGAATATGCTATGGGAAATATCTGGGTGATTTTAGGCACTGATGCTAAGGAGGGAATAAAGGACACAGTGAAATCCTTTTTTGTATTCAGTCTTTGTCCATTAATTTACTGAAGAATATAAGTCTTTATAATTTTAAAAACCAAACTGTGCTATGGGCCAGAATATGGAGATAGCAAAAACTGAAATAAATGAGGTTAATTTTAGTAAATGGGGACATGCCTGGTTTGGGCATTTGAAATAGAGGGAAAGCAGAGAGGAGGTAGACTGTGGATATGTTCAAAATAATCATCCAGTTTGAAACAACTGTCATAGAAGTGGTATAGTGATAGCACTATAGAGATAGTAGGAGACAAGAACCTGAAGCTAGAAAAAAATTATGCTGTGCATTACCCTGAATGCCTGGATTTTATTAAAGAAGTGACAAGTGATCTTCATCGTCATGCATATTTTCTTGTGGCAATATGTAATGACAGAATAGTCCCACTAGAGGGGAGGGGCATGCAGGATCATGCAAGCCAGGACCACACAGGATAAATCTGGGGTAAAATAGCTCAGAGAGAGGGATATTCCTATAAGAACAGCATCAGTGCAAGTTCAAATTCATAAAAGCCAAATGTGTAGAAAATGCATGGCAGCAGCAGTACCCAGGGATTCTGTGTAGAAGGCAGAGTATGTTGTGAGGAGTTACAGAGGGTGGAGTTTTCAGGATTATGTGAACACTGGGTCACAAGGAGTAAAAGAGCCAAACCATGACTCTTGAGCAGGCTCCCTGTACAAGAGAGCATGACAAGGTAAGACTAAGTTCAGTAAAAATAGGACTAAATATGTAATTACAATCAACATTAATATTAAACATTAGAAGCACCACATTAGTTCATAAAATGTTGTATGTTATGGTTAGCATATCCTTCCACATATAGTAAAGGAAAACAGAATATCTCACACAAAAGTATTAATGTTGTTATGTGTTAAGTCATAGGAATTCCTCTGTAATGACTTATAAATCTCAGGGAATTGGGAGTCTGTATGGATGAGACTTGAAAGCATGACAGAGCAAATAAGCACATGGAAAAAGTATGCTCCAACTTGTAAGTTTCTCTGGGGAATTGGTTTTTAGTTAGCTAGAAGCATAATGTGCTCATTATGTTTGTTTTCAAATTAGTTTGTTTTGTCTTCAACTTTAGTAGTGAATGGCTCTTCCTCCCACTCTATAGAAACATGATGGCTATTTAGCTATTCTCCCTCTATTGTGGGTTTTAGGTACCAACTCAGAAGGGCGTGTTATTGCCAAAAGTTTGATCACTCTATCATACGTTAAGTTATTTAAACTGTCATAGAGTTCCTCACATATTTTCCTTTAATTAAATTTGAGGAAATTTGTCAATAAGCTTAATTTAGGGGTCAGAATGAAAAGAATAAATATACTTTAAAATTATAGTAAAATATATATTGACTATGTGCTGGGGGAAAGCAAACTGTATTCTATGAGGCCAGGGGTAGTTTGGGTCAGGACAAAGATGTATAGGCAGGAAGAATAGATCCCTCTTTCCTGGAGGCCACAATTGTCCTGGGGAAAAATGAATCTAAGGATAATAAAAGAGAAGAAGTAATACTTCAGGTGAAAATAAAAACAGCACAAAAATTTGAAATATTTTAAAGAATGATGATATTAGACATCTTATTCCAGACTACCTTAAGGTAGTTATGTGGTAGTGTGATTGGAAGAGGCCTTTTATTGTAGAATTAGCTATTAGATTATAAGGTATTTGATGGCATGGACTATGTATTATCAATATTTGCTTATCCCATGTGCCTCTAAAATAAAGATTTTTCTGAACTTGCCTTAACAAAATTTAATATTGGGGCTTGAAAGGATAAAGTTTATCCCAAATTTCATCATGCTAGAAAAAATTTCAATATTCTTAAATGAACTACGACAATATCCAGCATGCAACAAAGGCTGGCATCTGATCAAAAATTGCTAATAAAAAGACAGGAAAGTATTACCTATAATCATGAGAAATAATCATTCAATAGAAATAGAGCAAGGAATGATGGAGGTGGTGGAAGTGGCAAACAAGGACCTTAAAATTGCTATTATAATTATGTTCCATATGCTCAAATATATAGAAAAATACCTGAACCTAATGAGGTAAGAAATAGAAGATTTCAATGATAAAATGGAACTATTAGTGATGATAGTACACTATCTGAAAAGTAAAAAGAAAATTCTGTGACAAACTGCATTTTAGATACTAGAGAAGAAAAGAAATGTTAACTTAAATACCTAGCAATAGAAACAATCCATAATTAAATGTATAGCGAAAAAGACTGAATAATAAATAACAGAGAACCAGTGACCTAGAATTCAGTGTTCTGGAAAAGGGGGAAGGGGATATTTGAAAAAAATGCCAAAACTTTTTGAAATGCAATGAACACAATATAACCACATTTCCAAAATGATAAGCATACCTCAAGCAGAATAAACTGAAAACAGACACACCCACACACACTCACACTAATCCACATTATAGTCACATTGTTGAATCAACATAAGCAAAAAATGTTAAAATATGAGGACAGAGGCACATTATATACAGAGGAACAAAGATAAGAATGAAAACATATTTATCATCAAGTATGCAAGCAAGTCAGAGGACAAGGGTCATGAGTGGATTAATAAAATGTGGTATATGTATATCATGGAGTACTTATTAGCCATTAAAAAGATGAATTAATACCTTTTGCAACAATCTGGATAGAACTGGGGACTATTCTCCTAAGTATCTCAAGAATGGAAAAACAGGCCAGGTGCGGTGGGGTGGCTCACGCCTGTAATCCTAGCACTCTGGGAGGCCAAGTCAGGCGGATCGTTTGAGCTCAGGAGTTTGAGACCAACCTGAGCAAGAGTGAGACTCCATCTCTACTAAAAAAAAAAAAAAAAAAAAAAAAAAAAAGGAAAAACAAACACCACATGTACTCACTATTAAATTGGAACTAACTGATGAGAACGCATGTGCACAAAGGGAAGTAAAACTCAGTGGAAATAAACCAGGGGGAAAAGGGAAGGAGGAGAGAGGCAAAAACCTACCTTATGGGTACAATGAACTCTATTTGGGTGATGGGCACACCTATAGCAGGGACTCAAGCATTACAAAAGTGATATATGTAAACTAAAATATTTGGACCCCCTTAATATTTTGAAATTAAAAAATTAAATAAATAAATAAAAAGTATTGAAGAAAGAAAAAAGTCAACATAGGATACTTTATCTGATAAAAATGTCTTTTGAAAATGAACACATAATAATACATTTTTAGACAAAAACTGAGAGACTTCATTATCACCAGACCAGGGCTATTAAAATTACTAAAAATGAGTTCTTAAAAATCAACACAATAACTGATAGTAATTTGGATTTAAACAAAATAAGGGAGAACACCAGAAATGATGTATGTGATAAATATAAAAGATTGTTTTCTCATTTTAATCTATTTAAAAGAAAATTGAATGATCGTAGCCAAGGTAATAACAATATATACTTCAGTGTTTGTAACATAAGTAGAAATAAAATGTATAACAATAACACAAAAATCATAGGAACGAAACATAAGTATACTGTTGTAACACTATACATGAAGTGTAATATTATTTTTAAGACTGTAGACTGTGATAACTGAAAAATACATCTTGTAGGTACCAGAGCAGTTGATAAAAATTAAACAGTAGTACAGCTAATAAGCTAATAGTGGAGATAAAAAAATGAAATGATAAAAATAATTCTGAATTAAGTCCAGAAGAAACCAGAAAAAGAGGAAATAAGCAACAAAAATGGCAAACAACAATAAATAGCAAGACAGTAAATTTAAACCACATCATCTCAATATTTACATTAAATATGGATTGTCTAGATACTCCAAACAAAAGGCAAAGATTATCAGATTGGATAAAACAGTGTGACCCAACAATCTGCCGTCTTAAAAGAAACTTTTTAAATGTAAAGACACAGGTTAGACATAAAAATATAAAATAAAAACCTGAAAATACCAATCAAAAAGTAGCTGTAGTGGCTATGTAATTATAGGACCAAATTGATTTTAGGACTCAGATTATCAGGGTTAAATATGAACATGATATGATGAAAAATGTGTCATTTTATTAAGACATAACAATCATAGATATTTATGCACGTGATTAGAGAGCTTCAAAATGCATGAAGCAAAAACTAAGAACTATAAAGGGAAATTTGAAAATCCATGATAACAGCTGGAGACTACAATCTCTTCTCTTAGTAATTAATAGAACAGTATATAATAAGGCAGGATATATAAGACCTAAACAAAATTGTCAACTAGTTTGACCTAATTGACATATATTGCTACCCAATCACAACACAATGCACATTGTATTCAAGTGTACATAGAACATTCACAAAGTTAGACCACATGCTATGCAATAAAACATATCTTAGTGAATGTAAAAGGACTGAAATCATACAAAGAATATTCTCTTATCACAAGTTATACTAGAAATCAGTAAAAGAAAGATACATAGAAAATCCACAAATAATTAGGAGTTAAACGCCACAGTTCTAAATAACCCATGTGTCAAAGAATAAATCATAGTAGAAATGAAACAATATTTTGAAGAAAATGCAAGTGAATATACTACATATGAAAATTTGTGGATCACAGAGAAAAACATGCTTAGAGGGAAATTATAGCATTAATGCTTATATTAGGAGAAAGAGGTCTTGAATCAATGATCTAGGTTTATACCTTTAAAAAAACTAGAAGAATAATATGAAACCAAAATAAAGAGAAGGAAGGAATGATGAAAGGAAGAGCTGAAATAAATAAAATAGAAAATTAACATACAATACAGAAATATCAATGAAAATAAAAGATGATATTTGAAAATGATATTTGAAAAATATCAAGCCAGATCAACCAAAATGTAAAATAAAAAGAGAGAGAGAGAAGACAAAATCACGAGTATTGGCAATGAAGAGGGGTTTAGATCCTGTAGTCATTAAAAGGATAAGAAGGGGATATTATGAACAACTTCATGTCAACAAACTTGTAAACATGAATGAAATGGAAAAATTCCTTGAGAGACACAGCTACCAAAACTCAACCAGGGAGAAATAGATAATCTGAATAGGACTTTATGTATTAAAACATTGAATTCATAGTTAAACTTCCTAAAAAAGCAAACATCAGGCCCAGATGGCTTCACTGGTGAATTCTACCAAATATTTAAGGAAAAAGCAGTACCAGTTCTGCACAAGTTCTAGAAAATAGAAGAGGAGCAAATGCTTCTTTACTCATTTTAAGAAGAAAGCATTTCACTGATTCCAAAACAAGACAAAGATGTTAAAGGGAAATAAAAACTGTACTAAAAATCAATTTGTCTCATGAACATTGATGCAAAAATCCAGTGAATTTAGAAAGATACAAAAGTAATAATAAATCATGACTAAATTAGGTGTATATTAGTAATTCAATTTTATTTTAACATTTGAAAATGAATCAAAGTGTTTTGCCATACTAACAGGGTATAAATAAAATACTATATGATCCTCTAAATAGATACAGAAAAAAATGAACAGAACTCTCACACTGATTCTTGATAAAAAAAAATTCTCAGCAAAGTAAGAGTAGAAGAGAATTTCTTCAAACTGATAATATCTTTTGAAAACATACTTAGAGAAAAATATTTGTAAAGAATTTTCCTAAAATTGGCTTGTTTCCAGAGTAACTAAATAATTAAAAGACAAGCATCCTGATTCTAAAGTGGGTAAAAAATTTGAACAAGTATTTCAAAAAGGAAAACACCAATAAGTACATGAAAAGATACTCAATGTCATTAATCATTAGGGAAATGCACATTTAAATCATAGCAGATAAGATTACACATAAGAATGGCTAAAATTAAAATACCAACTATTAGCAATAGAAACTTCTGTATAGTTCTGTTGCAGGTGCAAAATGGCATAGCTATTTTTAAAAATACTTTGGCACTGTCTTATAAAGTCAAGAATACACTTATCAAATGACTCATCAATCTCACTCCTAGGTATTTGCCTAGGATAAATGTAAACACATGTCCATGCAAAAATTTTACTTAAGTATTGATAGCAGTTTTACTGATAATAGTAAAAACCTAGTAACAACTCAAATGTCCAACAACTGGTGAATGAATAAATGAATTGTGACTTATCCATATAATGATATAATACTAAGCAGTAAAATTTAGGAAGGGACTGCTCATATACACTATAACATAGATGGATCTCAAAAGTATTACGCTAATTGAAGAAGACAGACCCAAATAAAGATATATGGTTTAATTTATATGAAATGCTCAGAAAAGGACACACAAAGATAGCAGATCATTGATTGCCAATAGCCAGGGATAAGGTGAGGGGATTGACTGAGATGTAGCATATGGAAATTTGGGGAGAGTAATGGAAAATTTTAATATCTTCATTGTGGTGGTGGTTACACAACTGTATTGTATTTGTCAAAATTTGCTGAATTTCCCATTTAAAATTGGTGTATGTCTTGTACATAGATTATACCTCAATAAAACTGATTAAGAAGTTAATGTCCCAACACGTCAAATAAAAATATTAAACCAAAGGAGCTGGCAGGACAGTGTAATTTTTCAGAGCATAAGATCTGGAACCAAACTGCATGGTTTTGAAACCTGGTTTTGACATTCACTGGTTGTATGAACTTGGGCAAATTACTTCCATTTCATTTGCACCATGGAGATGATTATAATACCTGTCTCATAGAATTTTTTGACATCTACAGAAGTTAATACGTGTAAAGCACATAGAAGAACGTCCAGCACATATTAAATGTTCAATAAATGCTCACTGTTCTCAGCTATTGCTTCTGCCTCTGCCATCAAACTAATCATGACATTGATTAAGGTATTTAAATTCTATTTCATTTCCTTCAACTTTAAAAACACTGACATTACATGGATCTCTATGATCTTTTCAGCTTTCTGACACTCCAAAGTATATAAAAGACGAAGGTTTTTTTTGTTTGTTTGTCTGTTTTTGTTTTTTGTTTTTTAATGCACTCTATTAGAAAACATTCTTTGGAAAATTGATTAAGGGAAGGTTTCTTAAAGAAGCACCATCACCCTGAAATACTTGTCAAATAGAGAAATTTATTTTTTATTTGGCAAAACTGTTAAGATGATATGCATCCTTTCATCTCAAACAAACCACGTTTTGTCATAGAGATAGACTTAAATACATGAATTTTATCAAAACCTGTTGTTTTGACAGTTTTGTCAGTAGCATACTCTTTTTGGCACAGATTTGCTTTCATTTCTAGCAAATCATTTGAAAATTGTTCTTCAAGATTGGTAAAAGTTTCATTATCTGTTTAATGCAGTACCATTCATTAGGCCCACAAGTGCCTCTTGATTTATTCTGGTGAGGACATCAAACCCATCAGCTTGTATCTATCTGATCAGCGCTTTTCCCTAGATACCTTATCGCCCCCTTCACTTCATGATGCTATTCTTGATAATGTAATGAGGCTCAACTATCTGGAGGCCACACATATCAGGTAGTAGAGTCTTGACATATATTTGAAAGGATTATTAGTTTTTCCCTATTAAGTATGTCTCCCTTAAAGTGATTTATGGTAGAACAAATTAGAATCTAATAGTGAAATGTCTGAGCACTCAAGAATTATAGCCATCAGCTACTGTATAGAATTGAGGTGGAAGGTCCTTTTCTTTGAAAATTCTGTCAAAGAATCTTTGCTTTCCTAAAGGAGCAAAAGGACATGCTTCAAGCACTGAGCCAACTTGAAGTTCATACCTATAAATCATACATTTTCCTGCCGTAATAAAACACAATCCTTGCTTTCAAACCTCTTGCAAAAATACATCAAGATTAATTTCAATTAATGATATTTCCTGACATATTCTTGAATTCTCTCTATGAAAAGTACTGATGATTGATTGCATATTTAGTAAACAATAAACCTTACACCTGTCATGTTCTTGCTAAAACTATTTTCCCTCTGGTAATTGTGTGACAGTAGAGGAATGTGATTATACTTCTTGTCAGAATTTTTTTGAAAGGTGTTTTATGCAAAGACAGCCAAGATCTTGAGCCTTATTCATTCACAGGCCTGCAGCCAATATAAGTGCCTAGAGATGCCTCTGGATGCCATCACGCTCTTACCTCACTGAAGATGAAAACCTCACATGGTTGCTCACCCTGAAGACTCTGGGAGGCTGAGTCTGAAATCAAGGCTTTCTGACTACTGAGCCTGTGTGTTTTAGCCTCTTTGAGTTGTTCCTATCTTACCTGTGCTCTGAGGTAATAACCTTCACCTGGAGGCAATGCTCCTTGAATAGTAGAGTCATAGAAGACTAGAGATTTTTCCTTCCCTCTGAAGGCTTCCATTATTCATCATATGAAATGAAGAGCACTGAGGTATTTTTGCCATGTTTGACTACATGTGACAGTTAAATTGAAGTTTAAACTCAGCTTTCTCATATTTAAGAAATTGAGAGAATTTATCATAATTAGTAAATCATTCAAAAATTAATTACTAAGCACACACTATGTACATTTGATTTTTCTAGAAACTAAAACTTTCAGTGAGATTTCAGTCTAAGAGAGGATATATTTAAAGGCACTTGAAGCCAATTAAAGAATAATCCAGGATGGAAAATTTATCTGGGTTGCAAATTTTACGTAATCAATTTAATGAGTAGAGAAGTGGAACATCTTTGCATTTTATTTTGTAACTAATCTAGGTCCAAGTCATCACCTGTTTCTTAGGTGATGGAATATACACATGTACACACTAACATATATATATATGTTATATATATATATATATGGACTGTCTGGAAAGTATCCAGCCATGTACTATGACAAATATATTAACAATGACTAGAGACTTTCTGGACAGCTCTCACAACACACATAAACACATTTATTATGTGTGTATGTGTGTATTTATATATATATTTTTCTGTGTGTACAATTTGTTTTAAACTCATCTGATTTGAATAATTTATGCAGTCATTTTAGTTAATGCTCCATGCCTCATTTAGATTAAACTATTTTAGTCTCTCAGCCCCTTCTGCTCCTGGCTCTTCTCCTTAAAATGGAATTCTGCCTAAGTATGTTCATGGAGGCAGAAAAGGTATGTTTTTTGGGGGTTGATGCCCTCTCATTCTCATACCTGGGGCAATACCTACTTGGCAACAACACTTGGCAGAGGTCAGAGAAGACACTAAAATAAGTTCAAAGTGCAATTTTCATTACTTACATTACCAAGGAGGATGAATTGAGAAGCACATTTGCTCAACTAGAACAAGATAAAAGTGGTACCCAAAGATGGTATGAACCTAATTCCAGTATTCCAGGATGCTGTGGCCAGAAGAATATATCTTGTCTCTACCACAGAAGAACCAAACCATGAATGAATAGTAGTCCTCCCTTCTCGCTTCTTCTTTTATCTGCTCTCTATTCTGAATTTATTCAAAGATCACACTTCTGAACAAGCAATTCAGAGGAAAATAGTGGGAAACTAGAAGTTATTGTGTGCATCCAAATATGTTTAATTGCCTAAAAAACAGCAGTGTGAATAGGTACAAATGAAAAAAAAAGCTCTGAATGTAGTGCATGCTACAGAAAAGGAATTGCATCTGAATTGCCTTCTAATGTGCAGGAACCTGAAATTTAAAGCAAAAGAAGATCCTTCTTCTCTTGAGCATAATCTCATCAAGTGTCTGATTTCTCTCACAAAACAGGCTACTTCTGGACATGCCACATTGACCTAGGTGGGATGCATCTCAACCTGACCTTTAGGTATAGATCTCAGAAAGCTCACATGATTAACATCAACATTCAATTCACTTTAACTCAGGCTGGGGCTGTGAGAACCTGTCTTATTATTGAAGGGATGTTGAAGGAGAAAACTTCAGGGTTCTAAAACTCAAATAATTGTAGATTATAATTCAAAAGTTATAGTATAAATGAAGATTAAGCCTGAAAAGAGTTGGCTAAACTGATAAAACTATGGGACAGATATAAGTTAAATCAATTTTTCATACATTGATTATTTCAGAGTTTAAAGTCAAAATCATGTAAAATGCCTGTTTATTTTTTTGAATATTATTTTACTTGAGAAATAAAACAATAAATAACATTTTTCTCATTTTAAATAGAGTTTATATTATAAGCTACTGAAGGAATCTGTTTACCTTAACCCTATATCCAAACATGTATGGAAATTTTATACTACCATATATTATAAGCAAAAAGGACTTCTAACTTCTAGTTAGGTGCTGTGGTTACCTATATATGTAACTTTAGCCAAGTCACTTAACCTCTCCAAATTAGTTCCAGAGTGGTCATGTGGGATGTGCCACTTGTCATTGCAGATCTCTAATGAGAAGGCTTCACTTTATAATCTGTATGAATGATGCCTGTAGGGCAAATATTTTTCTCAAATAAATGAAGAAATCAGGTTACTGGAAGCTTCAAAAGGGAAATCAGGACATGAAAAGATGGTAGTTAGGATTCTAGAATTTGATTGAAAAGTAGAATTTTGAAAAGAAGATTGAAAAGTTTCACAGTTCTATAAAGGTGGGACAATTCCCAGCATGCCGTGAATATTCTCAATATCTTGACATCTTTCTGTGACTACTTTTTAAATTGGGGTAGAGAATATATACAGTAAAATACTCTACCATAAAATGTACAGCCCTAATGTTTTTGAGATTCACCCTTATTGTTACTAAGAAATACAAAAAAACTCTTGGCATGGAATGACTCTATCCAACCCCTTGACAATCTCTAACATGCCTTCTATTGGCCTAAAGCTATGTCTCCAGCATGACTCTTGCCGCCTTAAAATGCCTGCCTGAGGAAACTCAACGCTTCCAGCCAAAATCTGGTGATATACAGATAGCCCCCTAAACCCCATCTTAGGGCAGTTTCTTTAGAAAACTTGCGGTTATAATCCTTTCTCTGCCCCTTTGAGATATAAATCTTTCAGCATCGAAAACTATCTCCTCAAAGACCTGAAGTTGTCTTTTTGAAATACAAACATTCAAGGAGACAACTCTCTCACTCTTCAGCCCAGTCCCTATGGGAGGGTAGGGTCCTAACTTTAGTAGGCACCTTGCTCCAACTTGTACTACTGCTTCCTGTCATAAAAAGAGGAGAATTTTTTTTTTCACTTCCAGTAAGCACCAATGAGCAAATAAGATAGCCTGTTCACCTGGACAAAACGTCTGCTTAATACCCTTCAATATCTTTCATTTAGCACACTTCAGCCTTTAAAAAGCCTCCTGCCTTTTGTTACAGTGGAGTTAAGCTCAGGTGACACTGGTTTCTCTCACCTGTTGCAATAGTTATTGCTGAATAAAATCTGTCTTTACTGCTTTAACTAGTGTCCAGCTGTTTAGCTTTGATATTGTATATAGCATTTTTTAATTTTGCTGAATAGAATTTCATTAAAGGAATATGCTACTCTTTATTGTTTATTCCATTATAATTAGCTTCTAACTCAAACTCTCTAAGAAGAAATTGTAACTGATCCAAGGCAATTTGATTATACCCAAATATGAATTTCCTTTGGTATTATAGTTATTGATAACTTCCAACAGTTAAAGTTAGAAAAAGGTCTCTGGGTTTCCTCTCCCAGGAGGCACCACCAAGGGTATGTTACAAGTCACAGTATACTGCTACAAACACCACATTTATGTGAAAGTAGGCATAATTTTGTCCTTTTAGGCATTTCAAAGTTTTCCCTGAAATCTCTATGCGAGGCTACATGACACTATTCAGAATCCTCCAAAGGTGGCTTCAAACCAGAACCAGACATTTTCTAGACCTGGGAGACCACTCTAAAAGGTACAGGACCCTAACTTCTCCAGAACTCCTGTCCTGATTCATTCAAAGGCATAAATATAGACAATATTCTAGGAAATCCACATCTGTTAAATACCACTCAAATCAGAAAGTAAAATCATTATTACGTATCAAAAAGTGCTTTCAAACTAAAGGCCACATTCTGGGCTAAGGGGATGGAAGGAGGACCTGTGTGAGACCATCTCCTTTAAGTCAGAGCTTCTCAAGCAATAGCATTCATCAGAATCACCTGCTGCAGCACTGGTGAAAACAGATTTCTGGGCTCTGCCTTCAGATTTTCTGACTCAGTAAGTCTAGGGTGCTGCCTGAGAGGCTGCAATTCTAATATGCTCCCAGGTGATGCTGCTGCCTTTGCTCTTGAGACCACAGCTTTAGAACCACTGTTTTAAATCAAACAACCTGAGAGACTTCTGATTTGTTTGGGAATTCAAATGCCAGTGTGTGTGTGGGAGGCAAGATGGCTGACTAAAGACATCACTTGCTGGACCATCTCAGAGAGAAAGAAGGGTTTCAGATAGGGGAGACAGGAGAGAGGACACAGCACGGGTGAATTTCAGTGAGAGAAGTGCGGGAGCCTGCTGGGGACCTCACAGAGGAAAATTGCAAAGCAGAGAAGGAAGAGGATAAAGGAAAAAAAGATCTGGGCGAGGACAAAACCCAGGGAGACTCAGAGTCCCTCAAAAAGGTAAGGGGGATTCCTTTCTTCTTCTTACAGTCCTTTGGTGATCAGCCAGCTACCAAATTACTGGGAAGCTTTTCCACCCCAACAAACTCAAGCACTGCAGCAACCATGAAATTGTGGGGAGAAGTTGCATGATCCCAGGGATCCCGGGATCCTAGGCACCATGGTGTTTCCCAAATGTCCCAATAAAATCACTGAGGGCATCTCTTAATAATGGAGCTGCCCAGACCCAAATGACACAAATTCTGATCCACTGGGTCTGGGGTGGCACAAAAAGTGATTCTTGGTTTAGCAGCAAAGTTTAGGAAGCATGGAACTTTAGAACAAAAGTGCCAATCAGGAACATTAGGCCTGTTCCACACTCAGGGAAAACTACCCAGGAAACTACATTAGTCACTTTTATTTTCCCCCAGTTTAATAACTTTTTTTGTAACATGGATTTGTCCCTTTTGCTTCTTCATTTTCTTTCTCTGCTGAGTTTATCTTTAAAGCTCAGCTCTGTGAGTTTTTGACATCAAGGAAGAAGCTTTCCTCGCAAGACTCATCTGTGTTTACACCTATTATCCTGGCTACTCCCCCACTAGATCATTAGATTTTCAAGGGTGGGGACAACCCCATACCCATCCAGGGCCCCTCCTCAGTTGGTACTTAATAAATAAATATTTACTCAATATTAGTCTGATTAATAGTATTCTGATGGGGTAAAAGTGTTTAGATTTAATTTAAACCACATCTTGCAATCTTCTTCTGGCCCTGCAGTCAATATTTCACTTTGTAGTAAATGAAGCACCAAGCGCGTTGCAGAGCACCCTGTAACACCTATTGATTCTAACATCTCCTCTACTCCCTTGATTTGACAGACACGCACAGAGTATACCAAGTTAGGCTGAAGAATGGAGATCAGAGTTGCACTTGAAAGAAATTGTACCTTTCAATTTGTTTGGCTGCTAACATCAAGCTGGTTATTGCACTTATGCTGTAGTATTTTATTACTAAATAAAAGTGCATAGGAGAGTTTAAAGCAAAAGCATTTATTTTGATGTTTTTTGATATTTAAAAATGTCAATAAGTGTCTCATTTTTATAACTTGAGCACATTAAAATTTAAAATTATATATCCTAGGTAAATTTGAGGAAAAGATATAGGGTAAAATACTGAAATATATCAAACAATTTTAAAGAAAAATGCTGCTATGGTTTGAATGTGTCCCCTAAAAATTATGTGTTGGAAAGTTAATCCCCAAAACAACAGTGTTGAGAGGTAGGTCCTAATGGGAGACGTTAAGATCATAATGGTTCCACTCTTATATGTGTATTAATGCACATTATAAAAGGGCAAAAGGTTTGATCTCTTTTTCTCTCTCTCACTTTCACGCTGTCTTGCCCTTCTGTCTCTGCCATGAAATGACACAGCAAGAAGGCCCTCACCAAATGCCAGCACCTTGATATTGCACTTCCCATCCTCTAGAACAATAAGCCAAATAAATTTCTGTTCATTATAAATTATCTAGTCTTAGGTTCTCTATTATAGCATCACAAAATGGACTAAGACAAATATAAAAGCAATATGTCTTAAAGATATCTTTTAAGTAAACTTCTGATTTCTTTCTGAGCAGAAACCATGACTAAGCATAGTAGGGGAAGAGGCAGTTCAGATAATAAGATAGGAAAGTTTGGCAGATAGGGACACCAGAAAAAGAACAGGCTTTACAAGCAGCCAGATCTAACAGAGAATCAGGTTCCTACATGGAATGACCATGTCACTTTGGGCAAGTCACCAACTCCTTAAACATTAACAAAATGACTCGAAATGTATTTTTTTTTATATTTAACACCGGCTTTATTTCAAGTATTTCTTCTGGGTGTGTGTTTTTTTTTTTGTTTAATTTCAGCATATTATGGGGGTACAAATGTTTAGGTTACCTATATTGCCCTTGTCCCTCCCTCCACACCCCTCCCCCCGAGTCAGAGAGTCAGAGCTTCAAGCGTGTCCATTACCCAGATGGTGCGCATTGTACTCATCCTCTCCTCCCTGCTCCCATCTGCCCGACACTCAATAGATGTTACTCCTATATGTGCACTTAGGTGTTGATCAGTGAAACCAATTTGATTGTGAGTACATGTGGTGCTTATCTTTCCATTCTTGGGATACTTCACTTAGTAGAATGGGTTCCAGCTCTATTCAAGAAAATATAACAGGTACTATATCACCATTGTTTCTTATAGCGAACTAGTACTCCATGGTGTAGATATGCCACATTTTATTAATCCACTCATGTATTGATGGACACTTGGCTTGTTTCTACATCTTTGCAATAGTGAATTGTGCTGCTATAAACATTCGAGTGCAGATGTCTTTTTTATAGAGCGTCTTTTGTTCTTTGGGGTAGATGCCCAGTAATGGGATTGCTGGATCAAATGGTAGATCTACTTGTAGCTCTTTAAGGTATCTCCATATTGCTTTCCACAGAAGTTGAACTAGTTTGCAGTCCCACCAGCAGTGTAGGAGTGTTCCTTTCTGTCTGCATTCATGCCAACATTTATTGTTTTGGGACTTTTTGATAAAGGCCATTCTCACTGGAGATAAGTGATATCTCATTGTGGTTTTGATTTGCATTTCCCTGATGATTAGAGATGTTGAGCATTTTTTCATATGTTTGGTGGCCATTATTCTGTCTTTTGAAACGTTTCTGTTCATGTCCTTTGCCCACTTTTTTTTTTTTTTTTTTGAGACAGAGTCTCACTCTGTTGCCCGGGCTACAGTGAGTGCCGTGGCGTCAGCTTAGCTCACAGCAACCTCAAACTCCTGGGCTCAAGCAATCCTTCTGCCTCAGCCTCCCAAGTAGCTGG
>CAUYRT010073013.1:0-11125 GCA_963574885.1 Lepilemur ruficaudatus
TACTATTCAGCTATAAGAAACAATGGTGATATAGCACCTCTTGTATTTTCCTGGATAGAGCTGAAACCCATTCTACTAAGTGAAATATCCCAAGAATGGATAGACAGGCACCACATGTACTCACCAGCAAATTGGTTTCACCGATTAACACCTAAGTGGACACATAGGAACAACATTTATCGGGTGTCAGGCAGATGGGAGGGGGAGGTGGGGATGGGTATATACATACATAATGAGTGCGATGTGCACCGTCTGGAGGATGGTCAGGCTTGAAGCTCTGACTCGACGGGGAGGAGGGGCAAGGGCAATATACATAACCTTAATATTTGTACCCCCATAATATGCTGAAATAAAAAATAAATAAATAAAAATTAAAAAATTAAAAAGAAAATGGCTGCCTCTGATGTCAAAAGGTGAAGCAAGGACATGAGAACCCTTACTGTACATACTCCATAGACTGATTAAAATCACTTCATGGTTGGTGGTCTCTAATCAGGAAAGAATGCTGGTCAGTTATAGTGCTGAAACCACAAATAGGGAGGAGTGGATCACAAGATTAGCCATTAGGTTAGCAAGGGAGGGGGCATAATGAGGTCTGTCTGATCTCTCATCCTGTCATGGCTGGGAATTCAGTTTTAAGATTTCTCTGGGATCCCCTTGGCTAAGAGGGGGATCTGTTCAGTCAGTGGAAGGGGCATTAGGATTTTATTTTAGTTCACAATGTTAATCTGGAAAAGAAGAGGCAAAGACAATGGCATTGAGCCATCTCAAGGAGAAGGGTCTGTTAAGATGATGCTCTGTGTGTGGCCACCCATCTTCAAGATTCCCCTTAATATCTCCTATGCCTCCTCCTCACCTCCTTTGAGTGGTACTTGGCATTCTTTTGAGCAATAAAACTATGATATTTCAATAGGTATTTACTGAGTTTTACCATGTATATACCTGGGCTCTGAGTAGAGCCATCTTTTATTTCTAGAGGCCTTTGTATCTGTTCTCTAATTATAAATAGTATTAATAATAAATGCATACAGAAATAACCTTACAAAATGACTATATTCTGTTGGAGTCTAGAAATTTGACCTCAAAGCAGATAGAAGCATTTAAGCTAATGTTAGGTAACCACTTCAACATTCAAGTTATAGACTCATGATCCAATTAAGGACTATCAGGTCCAGATTGAGTTAGGAAGTCGGGTGTTAGAGGAAAAGAAAGAGGTGAGACCTATTCTTGTGTATAGTGGTTCTGAGAAGGCCAGATATCTCACAATCCTATCAGATCCAGAGGGCTTGGTGTAGGCCTCATCTTAGGTCAACATGATGAGTGTGTGTACATTAGATAAAGCCCACATAGCCACAAAGCCCCACGAGCCTAAGAAAGGGTAATACTATGGCCCAGGAAGAGCCTTGTTCCAAAGCTCTAAGGTAAAGCTCTAGGTAAGACCCAGAATTGACATAAGTTCTCAGAGCAGATTAGTTGAACAAAGCCACACTCACCTTCCCAGACCTATAGAAGACCAGACACTGTGTGGCAGAGAAAGAGTCATAACCCCCCAAATTGCAAGTTTTGCCAGTATTTTTAACCCTATAGTGGATCCTATGGTCTGTCATCCCAGATTCCACCATTAGGACTGAGACATTCATCCATTATCCCAAATTCCAGGAATGTTTCTGGCTGGTAACCATCAGTTAAGTCCCTTTCTAGGAGTTTCCATAAGCCAAAAAGAGCTAACTGCCTTAAGGTCATACTCTCTGTGTAGGGGTAGACCTCATCCAATGACTGGTCATGGCTGGAGTCAAAAGCCTGGTCCCTTTGTCCCTCAAGGTAGGACAACACTGAAGAACCATCCCTGGGAGATATCTGAGATCTTTACTGCAACTGCATCACAGCTCACCTCTGCCCAGTCCTGCTTCCTTCACTTCCCCACTTCCAATGTTCACTTCAACATTTCCAAGTGTTGATCCAAAGGAGGATCCTTAATATATTTCCTGTACACGAAACTGGCCCAAAGTCAACTTTACCAGGAATAGGGAACCTGATCTCAAACAATCCCTTATAAAACATAAAAGACACTATAAGTTTAGGAAACAGAAGGGCCACAAGTATAAATAGCTAAAATATGAAATGCAGCAGAAAATACCTTCCTTAGAAGTGGTAAGCTGGGAAACTTTGAAAAGAGGTAAATATACTTGATTAAGAAAAAGATTTAGTTTAGACTTAATATTACTTTTTAAAATGTTCCAGCCTATGATTATTTTGAGATCCTAGCAGAAGTGCTGAGTTTTCATTTGTGGTAAGCTTTGCATAGATCGACCAAAGGTTGGTATTAATATCTGAGAAGCTCATATACATCAATAAATAAAAGCATGACTACCTCAAAAGATATAAATGTTTAATGGTGTGAGTATACAACTTCAAAAGCAGCAAATAAGAACAATCTCCAGGAATAAAAAAGTAATTAAAACGAAACAATATTTTCCCTATTAAATTAGCACACATTAAAAAAGTTGTAAAATGCCTAACCCTGGTGAGATTTCAATGAAATGTACTCTTACTACCAGTGGGGAGCAAATCAGCACTGCCTTTTTGGGAATCACCTTAACGTTTGATATTAAATCTAAAGATTAATATTGTTTGTTAAAGTAATTCTACTTCCTGGAATCTATCCTAAAGAAACAATTCCAAATATAGGAAAAGCTCTATTATACATTCTTTTTATCACAACATTAATTCAAGTTGCAAAAACATGAAAACAAATAAATATGAAATTTGTTTAGGCCAGATGCGGTGGCTCATGCCTGTAATCCTAACACTTTGGGAGGCCAAAGCAGGAGGATTACTTGAGGCCAAGAGTTCGAGACTAGCCTGAGCAAGCGTGAGATCCCATCTCTACAAAAACATAGAAAAATTAGCTGGGCGTGGTGGTACACACCTGTGGTCTCAGCTACTCGGGAGACTGAGGCAAGAGGATCTCTTAAACCCAGGAGTTTGAGGTTGCTGTGAGCTATGATGAGGCCACTGAACTCCAGCCAGGGTGACAGAGCAAGACCTTGTCTCAAAAAAGAAAAATTTGCTTGAAAGAGTCATTATATGCCTTTTATGGGCTATTATGCAATCATAAAAAGTGACGACAATGAGTTTATAAAAATTTGGAGAATGCTCATAATTTAAAGTGAAAGAAGAAAGACACATAAGTTCTATATTTCCTCTCTGCTGTTGAGTAGAAAATTTCTCTTCTATTGATACTACTTTTAAACAATTATATCCTGCATTTAAATTATTTTTTCTCTCAACAAGTTAAAACACTGAAAAGATATTGTCTTTGTCAGTTTTATTCAGTTTTAAGATGATACTTATCATGTTGGATATGATTCATTCACATCAGTTTTCTCAAGGAATTGGACAAAATGGTTCACTGAAACTTTGACTGGAACGCAGCACAGTAGCAAGTTAAAACATTGTCCTACTGTGCAGTGGTTTCCATGAATTTTAGGGCTTTTACACACTCCAAAGCCCTGGATCATTGCCCTAACTGTATTTGTTCTAGCAAATGCAGTAACAAGACTTTATTTATTGAACCATCAAAGAGATTTTGCCTCAAGGTCTCTTGACCCATAAAGCCATCCACAGTAAAAGCTCAAGGACATTCTGGCAGGGATACCGCACCCTGCTGGTGTTAGCTCTGGCAGGAAGAGCTACACTTCTGTGCTTGAAACTGCACTTCATCATTAATTGGTCAGTCCCCGTGTTATCTGAGCAGTGTGCAGCCAGAAGTAAAGGTAATAAGCTTTATGTTTTGTACAAATGTTCCAGAGTAAAATCCACAGTGAGGTACTAGAAATACAAAAATGCTTCTACCATACTGCATTTCTAGAACAAATAATTCTTGAAGGAAGAAATGTTCATTGGATAGATTGTTTGAGACTTACTTCCTTAGCTAAATTGCCCTGGAGGACTTTGATACATATAAAAGTTTATTCTTTTATTGGAGCAGTACTTGGAAAATCACTTACATATTACCAAGAGGTATGTCTATTTTCAATCACTTTGAATGTTTGAGGTTTTATCTTATTTCAAACCAAAAAAAATATGGTGAGAAATATATCAACTGTCTTCTTGTCATATAACTTTGCAAAAATTCTTTCTTTATATTTTAATTTTAAAACCAGAACCAGAGCTTACAATAATAATTATTTCTAATATCTTAAAATATCTTAGCTATTAAAATAATGGATTTCTTATATTTTATACTTGAACTTTATTACTTTATTTCTTCTCATCAGGATATGATTTTCTGTAAGAGGGGAGTAGGCATCTGAATTTTAAGAGCAGGTAACATTTGTTAGAATCATATTATTTGTCACAAATAGATGATTTATATGCTCTCTTTTACCAAAACAAAACAAACAAACCTTTCTCTTAAGGCACAATTATTACAAATCCATTTCTCCAAAGTGACACTCTTAATATTCAACAAAATATGCAAGTCTTTGGAGGAACTGGAATTCTCACATGTTGCTGGTAGGAATGTAAAACAGTACAATTGCTTTGGAAAACAGTGTGGCAGTTTCTTAAAAAGTTAAATATATACCTACTGTACAATCCAGCCATTCCACTTCTAGGTATTTTATTCAAGAAAAATGAAAGCCTAAATCCATACAAAGACTTGTACACAAATGTTCATAGCAGCTCTGTTACTGAAATCTCAGCACTTGTCCCCAAGGCTGCGTCAGAAAAACAAGGACAAGTGGTTTGGGGAGAAGGAAAGAGAGATTTATTAATTTGCCAGCAAATGAGGAAAATGGTAGATTTCCATCTTAAAGTACCAATCTCTCATCATAAGGAGAGATACAGAGCTTTTTGAGCGTTTTCAGCTTCAGGGCTGTTGTTCTTCAAGTATAGTTGATGATTCTGATTGTTCCGCCTCCAGTGAAGACAATCCTGTGACCTCTGCCTTGGACCTCCACTGCTTGGACCTGGCTGCCTGCACCTCCCCAATGCGACCTCCACCTGGACAGTTCCACTGAGCCATCTCTTGTAGCACAAAGAACAAAGGACGCTTCCCTGCCCCTCCCAACCACTGGCCTGAGGCAGGGATGCAGGCTTTAGTTCTCAAAAAGGGTAAGGGGGTTTTAAAAAGACAGAAAACATTTTTACCCTTTTTCAGGGCATCCTCTCTGTTACAGCTCTATGTAATAACCAAAAACTGGAATCACTCAAATATCCATCAGGAAGTGAATGGATAAACAAATTGTGGTATACCCACAATTGTCCAATATCCAATATCAGTGATAAAAAAGAATGAACTGTTGAGGCACACAAAAACATGAATGCATTTCAAAACAATTATCCTGAGTGAAAGAAACCAGATAAAATATAATATGTTCTGTTTGATTTCACCTATATAAAATTCTAGAAAATGCAAACTAATCCACAGTGACAGAAAACAGATCAGTGCTTGCCTGGGAGTTAGGTATACGGGAGGGACAGGAGAGAGAGATGACAAAGGAGCTCAAGGAAACTTTTGAGGCTCATAGATATGTTCATTTTCTTAAGCATGGTGATGGCTTCAGCCATGTGTACATATGCCAAAATGTATGAAATTATACTCTTTAAATATGTTCAGTGTTTTGTGTGTCAATTATATCTTAATAAAGCCCTTAAACATAAATAAATATAAATAAGATAGAAGGAATAACATTCAACAGAACAAAGGTGGTACAAAAATAGCATCTGATAAAAAAGGATATAAAATTTACACATCCTATTTTTTTTAAGGAATTACTTGGGGAGTTACATAAGAACTAACGATGGACTTGGAAAAATCTTGTGGAAGGGACAACCACTAAGCAACTTTCTATTCACTAAGTCATCAGCTATGTAATAACATTTCTAAGATAGATAGAAATATTCTAGATTATTTTGTCAATAATTATGTGGATTAAAATATCAACAACAATACAACAATCAGAGATTTGAGGAGAGCAAAATAGGATACTGAGGAAATAAAATACTGGTCCAAATATGACCTAAATTTTCTCTATCCATGAAGAACAATATAAAAAATTAAAAGTCTCCTAGACTACACAGTGGGCCCTCTTCTCACAAATTATAGTTTATTATATGGGCCAGAAAAGGTGCTAGGAGTGTATATGAAGACACATCCTGCAAAATCTCTTCCTTTAATAAAACTCCACTTATGAACAATTTATCCAAGCATTCATTAATAATTAAAACTTAAACACAACTGAAAAATTTTACATTTCACTTGGGGACAAGCTGAAAAGAGAGAGTGAGAGAGAGAGAATAAAGGTTAGAGGCCTGAGGGTCTGCCATCTCTGATTTAATGTGCTAGGAAGCAGGTATCCTAAATGAATTAGGATTATTGGATCTGCTTTCCTCCTTGAAACAAGGGATAATCCTATTGAATACATCATCCCTCTGAGGCTGCTTTGGAACTGCTGTTTCACCCTAAATTTTCTCTGGATCCTTTTGGAAAATAGCTTTGAGACAACATGATGAAAATGGACTTTAGGTCTTGTTTTTAATGATATTCATGTAAACAGAAAGATAAGCTCCCATCTAAAAGTTCTGACATGGACAGTGGCAAATGTTGTAAGTAACACAAGTACAAAACATGCAAGATGGTGAAGAGAAAAACAAGGAATATAAGAAGAAAGGACAGGAGGGAAGAAAGCCCCTAACTATGATTATTTGGAGGTAGAGAAGGAAACAGGGTTGCCTAGAAAAGCAGACCCTTGGAATAACTAGGACCCCACAACATTTACTGATGGCTACAGTTTCATTAGGAGATAATAATTAATTTAGTCTAGAAGAATGAATAGGGAACATCCAGGCAAAAATTCATACAGAGGGAGAAAGAAGCATAAGAAGTACTGCAAGTAAAAGGGTGATATTAGGAAACATTGTGCTGCTATTGCTGCGTGTATACTGGGGATAGAGAGTGAGGCAAGTGAAGAGGAGGGTGGAGGCCAAAACCAGGAAATGACATTGGTACAATACAATTAACTGGACTACAGATCTTACTGAGATTTTATCAAAATTTTTAAATTGCAGTGTTAGCATTTCAATAGTGGTATGTATATAAATCAAGTATATTTACTAATGGTTTATGTGGGCCATCATTCAGAAATAACCTCAGTGATGCTAGTGAGCAAGTACCAACCTATATAAGTACATCTCCTGGTATGAGACACAGATATCCCTTATCATAGAAATGTGCTGTCTAGTTGGGAAGCTACTATAGGGGAAGAAATGTAATTTTCTCTCTACCCTTCATAGTTCTTAGTTGGGATGGCCCCCTGTAACATAACACAAATTAATAAGAGAAAAACAAACCGAAGTTTAATAATATGTATACCTCATATATATTAATACATGTGAGATACCCAGGGAAAATGAGTAAATCTCAAAGAGGTGGCTTTGAATTCAGGCTAAATACCATCTTTAGCTGAGAAAATCATAGTATAACAAGAGTCAGGTTTGTTATACAGATTTAAGCCTATGCCTTCACCATCAGTAAGTCTCTAGAGATTTAGTACCTTACTTCTCCTCCTGATACCGAGAAGGAGAGACTCTTACAAATGGATATTTCCTTTATAGATATAAATTTCCCTTATAAAAGGGTAACTTCTACTCTGTTTTCAGAGCTTCTTCTATGGCTGCTGCTTCTCAAAACAGTTAGCTCAAAATAATCCTTATGCCAAAGAGACATATTTTGGAGTGGCATATTCTGGTCTCCTACAGTCATATTTTGAGGTGGTGTTGGGGTAGAGAGAATGATACCCCAAAGTATTGTGCTTTGACATGTCAAGTACTTTTGAATTAAAGGAAATTGTAAGGCCTTACGAGCTGCCTCAGAACCAAGGACTTTCTAACTTTCTCTTTTTTCTCTCCCCTAAGCACAAGGAGAGACTCTCTGGAATTTCCTTATCTAAGAAAATTTATTTCCAAAAAAAATATAATTGTCTTAAGACCCCTTCCCTAGGAATCTCATCAAATAACTAGGAAAGATTAACCACCAGAGAAGAGAAAACACTAAAAGTTGTCACCATGACCAGAAAAATTTTAACCTATTCTTCTGAGGGCAGCTCTGAGAGGTTACCTGGGAGACTTTATCTGCATAATAAGACAACCTTTGTTCGCAGTGGACTTCTGTCCTTCACCTTCCCACCACCTCCCCCAGAGTTCAGAGGAACTTTATCTCTTGGGGTTCATTCATTTCTGCTGAAATCATTTATTACCCCTCACAATTGCTACACCCCCCATTTCTCTCTCCCCTAGAAAGAAGGTATTTAAGTCTCAACCATCTAGCCCTTGAGTCTCATATTTTATATTGCTCCCATGTTTATGCTGTTAATAAATTTGCATACCTTTTCACCTGTTGATCTGTTTATTGTACTCAAACCTTTAGAGAAGGAGGGAAAATTCCCTCTGCCATATTCTGGCCTCCTACACTGGACAATGCAAATTAGAGATGAATACACAATCCAAGTTATTAATAAAATTTCAAGGTGGAAGCAGTCCTGTTGGAACAACTGGAAACTTGCTTGCAGTGGTGACTCCATGTAACCCGAAGATAATACGGCAGAAAAAATTTTAGATCTAAGTGTTGAAAGGGCTGCTTGCCATTTCTGATGGAATAGCAGGTATTTATGTATTTATAAGCAGTGACGTTGATCTATTGAATTTGGATGTTTTCTCCTTTGATCCTCAATTATGAACAAATGAGTTTTCCAAAATGAAAACAGAAAAAGTAATGGAGAATGGATTCCTCTGTCCCCAGGGGACAGTGTTCCTAGGAGCATTTTCCATGGAAGTTACTCCTTCCTGGACTCAACAGAAGCTAAACATCTGACTATTCAAAGGGTAATGACTGAAGTGGTCATTGAGGTCTAAAAATTAGCAGAGACTAAAAAAAATTCAGTGATTTCTGAGTCCGGGCTGGTTGTTTAAGACAAATGATCTTAAAGATTTTTGTGCCGTGAACACTTCCACAGTAATAATGTTTCTAAATGAATAAAGTAAAAGATCTAAGATTACAAAGGAAACAAATTACATTGAAACACACTTATGAAAGTATTGAAAATTTTATAATACCATCATATGTGTGATTTTTATTATGCATTAAATAGCAAGGTCTAGTAGTGGGCTTTATGAGAAATTTTGAAGTACAAATTGAGCATCCCTAATCTGAAAACCCCAAATTTGAAATGTTCTAGTATCTGAAACTTTCTAAGCACCAACATGACACTCAAAGGTCATGCTCAAAGGAAATGCTCATTGGAGCATTTCAGATTTCAGATTTTTGGATTAGGAATGTTCAACTGGTAAGTAAATACAAATATTCCAAAATCTGAAAAAAAAATCCAAAGTCTGAAACACTCCTGGTTCTAAGCATTTTGGATAAAGGATACTTAAACCATATTGTGATTAGCATAAAGGATTTTCAAGATATGTATAAGAACTGCTATATGATATGACAATGTCTGTGATATTTCTTGGTGACGAAATCACAGGTACTGCTAATGCTAAAGTTTTACTTACATTTATAATCAAAAGAAATGTTGATTTCAGTTAGAAGTTAGTGAAAATAAAGATGTAATTTTTTTTTCCTTTTCAAGGTCACAGATCCCCCTGTATTCTATTAGCTGACTCCAAGTTAAGAATCTTTGGTCTAAAACTGTGTGGCCTTATTGTAAAGCACCCACACTGGATCTGCTAGTGTGTCCTGAGAAAAACCCCATTGTATAGCAAACTACACACTCAGAGATAATAGCCAAGCCTTTCCAGATCCCTCACCTCTTTCAAATCATAGAGAAGTAGTCAAGAGCATATGCAGGGCCTGACAACTCTGCTACTTGCATAGAATCTGTTTGTGTCTTTTTATCAGTAAATCTCTCTACTTGTCCTGTCTCTGATGTCCCTAGGGCATTCTGATCTTCTTTTACTGCAGTAATCATGGTTTCAGCTTTTAGTTCCCTCTAGGAAAAACCTTTTTAAAAAAATTATCTTAATATATCACAGATGTAAACTGGAGGGATTTCTGTGGATATGGGTCCTGTACATTTGTGGTAGTAGCTGTTGCCTCCAAATTTTTATTCCAAACATGAAAGCAATTTAAAATAATGAGAGGCTGACTCATGCTCATATTTACTAACCTAAACCGTTTTGAGGAATGTTCACCCTTATGCAAAGGACTGTGGTGGCTGATAACAGATGGCACATTCCAACGTTCCACTTTCTCTAATTAAACATTCTTTTCCAGCTCAGCAAATTTAGAGTGATATGGTCACTGTCCATATACGCTGTGATTACTACTTCATTTTTGAAATATTTTTAAGGGACTCATTAAAAAGCACAGCATGCAAAGTGGACATAGCTCCAAAGTCTTATTTATCACTTGCTGTAGTAGGTCATATTGACACAGTTGGCCATCAGAAAGGTTCCTGATAAGAAACACATGACAAACTCAGCTAGGATATTTGTACTGACTTTTTTTTTTATTATTATTTGAGACAGAGTCTCACTCTGCTGCCCGGGCTAGATTGAGTGTCGTGGCGTCAGCCTAGCTCACAGCAACCTCAAACTCCGGGGCTCAAGTGATCCTCCTGCCTCAGCCTCCCGAGTAGCTGGGACTACAAGCATGCACCACCATGCCCGGCTAATTTTTTCTATATATTTTTAGTTGGCCAATTCATTTCTTTCTATTTATAGTAGAGACGACGTCTCACTCTTGCTCAGGCTGGTTTCGAACTCCTGACCTTGAGCAATCCGCCCGCCTCGGCCTCCCAGAGTGTTAAGATTACAGGCGTGAGCCACTGCGCCCGGCCCTGTACTGACTTTTAAAGAAGGGAATATACACAAAGGTATGGGCTGGGTTAAGGGAACCAACAAGGGATGTTGAAGCACCCGAGGACTAGCCATGGTGGGAAGCCATTACTTGGCCTGACAGGATATGGGGGAAATGTGATGGGCTAAGAAAATCCTTTTTTTAGAAGAAAGACACCCCTGTAGGGTTAACTTGTTAAGAAACTCTAATGAATGCTATCTGCTTCTGTACTGAGCTTGCTGCTCTAAGAACTAGGGGGGTGGAGGGGGTAATTAC
>CAUYRT010073014.1:0-41675 GCA_963574885.1 Lepilemur ruficaudatus
AAAGAAATTAATTGGCCAACTAAATATATATAGAAAAAAAAAATATCCGGGCATTGTGGCACATGCCTGTAGTACCAGCTACGTGGGAGGCTGAGGCAGAAGGATCGCTTGAGCCCAGGAGTTTGAGGTTGCTGTGATCTAGGCTTATGCAACGGCACTATAGCCTGGGCAATACAGTGAGACTCTGCCTAAAAAAAAAAAAAAAAAAAAAGAACACTGGAAAGATAAAATAAAAATACCCATAGTTAAATATGGGTAGCCAACTTTGGGTGTCTCAATTTTCTTTTTGGGCTTTTACGTATTTTCCAATTTTTCTACAATGTAATATTTTGGTAAAGAGAAAAATATTTATTAGAATAATAATAAATGCTGTTGATAAAACTGGATATCTACAGAGCAAAAAACTTAGATTGCTATCTCATACCAAAATATAATAAATGCCCAAAATATCAAAGAGTGAACTTAAAATAGTTTAACTAAAAGAAACTAAACATATACATATACCAACAAAGAGCAGAGATCATTTCTAGATTATAAAAATAGAAACATATCAATTATAAAGTATTCGAGCTTGATCCCATTAAATTTGAAATACTGCATAGAGTAAAAAAGAAAATAAAATGAAAGCAACAGAGTAGGGGAAAACAAATAACACTACACATACAAGATTTATCTCTAAAACTTTTAGGGAGCTGATAAAAATCTATCAAGAAAACACCCTTGACAGGGTATTGACACACAGCGTTCACACAGTAAAACACTGGGGAGGCCCAGCGTGCTGGCTCACACCTGTAATCCCAGCACTTTGGGACACCAAGTTGGAAGGAATACTTGAGGACAGTAGTTGGAGACCAGCCTGAGCAAGAACAAGACCCCAGTCTCTACCAAAAATAGAAAAATTAGCTGGGTGTGGTGGCGCACGTTGGTAGGCCCAGCTACTGGAGAGGCTGAAGCAGGAGGATTGCTTGAGCCCAGGAGTTTGAGGTTGCAGTAGCTATGATGACACCACTTCATTCTAGCTGGTCGCAACAGAGAGAGACCTCATCTCACAACAAACAAACAAAACACTGGGGGAAACATCCTACAATAATAAGTTACAGACATGAACCTTAAAACAATTTTTAAAGTACCACCTCATATCTATTAATATGGGAAAAACCCAACATTAGCTTTTAGTTTGATAGAGGGTTTGGGTTTGGTTACATATTGCCAGTAGCACATTTAACTGGTACAGTCTTTCAGAAAGGAATTCCCTCTGTTAAGATAAAAGTCATTAAGTGATAGCTTCTGATCTAGCATTCCCATTTTGAGCCCTAGTTCACAAAGAAATAATTCAAAAGAAAAAAATATTTTTACAAAGATATTTATAGCTGCAGGTATACATTAGAGCTAAAATCTGGAACTAGTCCAAATGTCTGTCTGTGGGAGAGAATGGTATACAAATACAATGGAATATATTGCCATTAGAAATGACAAATGTGAGTGAGGACAGCAAAAGATTTTGTAAACAACTATAGCAAATAATGGTAATTTTAAAACTAAGTCAAATTTATAAAGATAGAGGTGGGAAGACACTACATAAAATTATGCCTTCATAAATAACAGGTCAGACGATTACACACAGATGATGCTTTACAAAGTGAGCAATTTTAAAAAATATATCACATAATTGTTGATAGTTATGCCTTTCTATTTGCCTTTAACTAAACAGCACTAATCTATAAAGTTATACAAAAAGCATAGAAGGCAGACTCAGCAAACTGGGATCTATATCCCAGCCCTGCCTCTTAATAATTATATATCCCAAGTGACTAACTTTTCTAATTGTCCATTTCTTCACCTATGAAGTAATGATAATATTTCATACAATTGTGGTGTTTTAAAGATTACATCTAAAACAAAGTACACTATAAGTTATAAATCACTACAAAAAGGTTACTTATTTTTACATAAATATAAATATGTGTACTAGTTGTTATCCAATAATGGTATCATCACTAATACTAATCTAACAATCATTTATTTTTCTTCTAATTAGTTTAGTTATAACTACTAGAAATTGTTCCTCTAATATCAAACACTTGCTATCTTTCAGACTGAATGATTAGGATTTGGGTATGCACATGTTAAGGCTAAAGTCTTTTACTGAATTCTTCCATTGGGTGAATGTGGTCCCTGGTTTCACATTACCAGAGAGCAACCTACACTACCAGATGGATAAAAAACTGAAGACAGTAAAAGATTGTTAACAGGATAAACCAAAAGAACTGAACTCTAAATGAAAAAAAAATAGACTTCCCTGTAAACTCTTATCTACAAATCTCTCCCAAACATAAAAGAAGAGATCATTTGTAGTTACACCTCTCCTCTTGAGTTAGATCTAAAATTAATTGGGTCGAAGTGAAACTGAAAATGGAATATTCTGAATCACAGCAAGAAGAAAACAAGGGGAAAAGAATCAACATATTTCCTGAATTGGGATAAAGACAACATTTCTCTCATCTCCCTGGTCACTTAACTGCCACTTGGTGACACTTTACTAAGGGTCAAAGCACTTCCCTGAGGGCTTGATCACAGCAGCAAGAAACTTTCAAAGTTGAACTTTAGAAGCTGCTACTAAACAGCAGGTGCAGGCATCCTCTCCCAAGATGAACACTCAGAATCAAAATACTTGGCTGTGGTCCCTCAAACCAAATTTCAACTGTTTAAAAAACTATTCCATTTGGCTTTGACTTGAGAAAGCACCACTTTGTTAAAAGAAACTTAACAATGTAGCATTTTCATCCCTTCTGTCCACTCATCTTTGATGGTTACAGTTTCTCTAGCTGTTGGCCAAAGCGTATCTTTATTTTTATTGGCTTCAACACCTGAAAAATCAAAAGGAATTTTTAAAAACAAGTATCCCTCCCTCTCTGTAGACACCTGTCACTGTCCACTCAAAGAGAGTGGGTAGAACAAGACAGAAGAAAAGTACCTGAGAATATAGGAGCAGGTGCCTCTTGGAATCTGATAAGGACCCTTGCTCCCACTCTTGAAATAGCCTATGGTGGCCATTTCTCCCACGTGGTTGCTGATGTAAAGTGAGGGTGCTCCCCTCAAAAAAATGATTAGTGTGCTGTCAATAAATCTCTCCATGACTATTAATACACAGAGGAATCTCTAACCTGGCCCATGGGCCTGGCTGAACTGCCATTTTCCCAGCCCTCATTCTCTTGCCTCAGGCTCAGTTTTCCACTTGGCCCCCTCCCTCTCAGCTTTCCGGCACTTAGTAACCATTAGAGTTTGCATTCCTGGGCGCATGACCTATTTTAAACAAAAACAACACAACATGCACCCACAGTAAGCTATCGGGCCCCTTAAAATCTTGGCAAGTGAGTCCAGAGTCACAGAAATTAATCTAGGCAGTTATCTAGAATGCCCTTTCATTTCCCCTCTTCTTGCTCACACTTCAGAACCAAAAGCAAATAAATAAACCTAGTCTGAAAAATGGCTGGAGGGAAGGAAGTGGAACTGTAGGTATATCAGAGAGGTCTGAAATCTACATAATCTCTAAAATCAGAAAACTCCCGGAACACAGATCAATTTCCCTCTCTGCCCCATCCCAAGCCTGATTCACCTTGATGCTGCCAGTGCTGTCTAACTGCACAGCTGGAATGATTTCCATAAGCATAACATCCTGCTGACCTGGAAACCCAGAGAAGAAAGGTATTTGTCCACAAGTGTAAAACAAGGCCATGTCAAGGGACACTGGGCCAGGAAGTGAGGGACAGGGCTATGTCAAATGATGCTGGGAGCTTGGAATTTTAAATTAACACTTTCTTTATTTCTTTGATTTTCTTCCTCTTCAGAAAGCAGATTTTCCCCCATATTGCCTATACCCACCAGTTCTTCCACCAATACTAAGAATTTGGCTTTAGTGTACAAGTATTTAAGCAGCCCAAGATAAGAAACTTCTAACTCTTCATTTTTACTTGGATTAGACTGAATCCTTCAATAGCCTCAGCAGCAGACTTCTATAATTAAGATTCAAAAAAAAATCAATGAAAAATCATTATAACATGTCAAATTTCTTACCTTTCTGGGCAGAGAACAGGGAATAAACATTCAGGATGAAGTGAGATTGTAGGAAACATGCCAGTATGAGGACAGGACCATGCTCAAGGAGAGGATGGAGCTGCCCAAGCTGACCCACACCTTCCTTGAAAGGCCCCTGATTGTCAACTCACTTTACCCATTCAACTTCACCTTCCATGCTCCACACTATGCACACGATGCAACTGGAGAGAACCAAACCCACCTCTTCTACTTTCAATCGTATACCCATACCTTCACCTTTGCTGCCAACACCAGCCTACCTTTGTCCCTGACTAATGCTTGCTCCCTTCTTCTGGGGACTAGTCAAATTCACTTATTCTTTGAGATCCAGGTAAAGCCTCTACTTCCTTGACTCCTCCAAACATTCCTCTCCATGTCATCGAACTCTTAGACTGAACCTACCATAAACCTAGGCATTGCAAAACCTAGCTTTCCACAGTTATACATCGTGTTTGTTCAATATAGTCATAAATTCCAAAGGATCAAGTCTTAAACCTCTTAGTGCTTCTAAAAGTGGCTCTCAACCAGCATTCTGCAGACAAGTGGTACAGCAGAATAAGTGCCCCATCAAATTTTAACAATTTATAGAATTTATTGTTGTCCAACTAATGATCCATACTTTTATAAGGATTTCTGACACTAAGCCACAGTGTGGCCCATGATACAACTTACTACAAATAAAAGGAAGATTACATGTTCAAAGGAACATGTATAAACTTTACCTCAAAGGATATAAGTGAACAGGGTCAGGGCAGTAAACAGTTTTATTCAAATAATAACACACCAGAGAGTAAACAAGTAAATAGTGTAAATAACCATGGGCAGGTTTTTCAATTTTCTGAAACTTGCTTTTTTTAAAAAAGGACATCCTGCCTTTAATCTTTTAATGTACTATCAAAAATGCTAACAGCATACAAAAGCATGTCTTTGACACAAAAAGAGAGAACTGTGGTCCTAGCATGATAGGTATTTTGATAGACGTTGCTTAGGAACTGCTTAAGCAAGAGTGCTGAATGGTATGCTTCTCTCTTTGGCAAGTCACGTTGTCAACTTGTAGCTCCAAAGGCCCTTCCTAAAAATGTATAACATACCACATCTTTAAGAATTCAACCAAAGTTTCCAAATTCTGATGCTAGAGAGGGTCATGAAAGGAATCTGAGCAGATAAAGTATCTTTTTTTTTAACACTTAATTTTATCTTTATTCTGTTATCCTCATCATCGTATCTTATATACTCAAGAAAAGTGAAAAGGAATGGAAAGTCCTTTCCTTTCTTCTTTTTTTTCCTTTATTGAAGTATACTTTACATATCATGCGTTTACTCCATTTTAAGTGTACAATCTTTTTTTTTTTTTTTTTTTTTGCCCCAGGTAGAGTGCAGTGGCATCATCATAGCTCACGGCAACCTCAAACTACTGGGCTCAAGCAATCCTCCTGCCTCAGCCTCCTGAGTAGCTGGGACTACAGGCACGTGCCACTACACCCAGCTACAGATAAAGTATCTTACTATGGCACCCACATCAGTGCTGTCCAAAGCAGTTTCCAAAGCACTGAGATAACCCTCATCCTTTACATGCATGAGCTTAGGATTTTGAGTTTGCCATGTTCACATCCTCTTCCTCCTGCCATTGGTCAGGTTCTATATTTGCAGAGCACTTAACAGTACGTGTGTTCTAGAAGACGTTATGTGATATTAAGTAGGGAAAAAAACGAATTTTATGATCAAAACATTTTGGACAATGCTAGCTAAAACAAAATTAAACAGGTCCCTCTATCACAGTACTTCTCAATGCCTTTAATTTACCAATGGACACTGCAATCCCCAAGAGAGCAGATGTGGTGCACTGCATTTCCCACACTCATTTGATTACATAATTAGTTTTTCAAGAATCCTACAATACCACTTTTAGAAAGGCTGATCTAGCACTTTCCGAAAATAAACAACGGCAAGAAAGATGCCACCATTTTTTTTTTTGTGAACAGGACTTCCTCTAAGTGAGTCATGAATCAGGCACTAGCAGACAAAGAGGTGAACTTTGTTTTCATACCTTTAAAATGACTTTTCCCTGGACTCCCCAACTGAAATGTGAGAAATAATTACACTGCTCTGCTTCCTAGGGTTGTTTTTTATTGTTTTTAATCTTGAAACTGTGTTCCATATTAATCACCAAAACCGGTTCTCAACCCAAGTGGCCAGACTTCAAAATCTCTGGTGTCCTCCCAGCCTGGATAAAGGGATGGAGAGAATATGAACCAGACACCACCCAGAAAGTTTCTACATCTCTAGTTTCTAGGCCAGTACAATAAAGTCAAACCATATCCAAGATAAGGGATGAGTGAGAAGTTCTCCTTTAGCAACTCACTTTTGGAGGGAGTCCTCTCTTAAGCACACACACCACCCATATCTGAATCTTGATTCACCCTTTCAATATGGACTTTCTAAAGGAAAATTCAAAGAAACATGGGAGGTCAAAGCAGGAACTACAGGGAGGAAAGAAAAAGAAGTACTCAATGACTATTTCCCTTTCTCTAAAGAGAAAGAACTCATTACAGAGTTAGTGAGCAGCGGAAATATCATTTCTTTCAGTGAAACAGCTTTCCAGGAAAAGCATCTCAACATATTTACTATAAAACAATTTAATTTCCCAGTCCCATCACCTGCCACCCCATCCTCATCCCCCCACAAAAAAAAAAAAAACCCCACAGATTATGGATTTCCTCTCATTCTTGGCAGAGTTACCAGAAGAAATATAATACCCCCTTCGGACTGCTCCCAACAGCTGCTAGAACAAGAAGGGGGAGCTGGGGGTATCCCTACAAAGCTGCCTCTAAAAATGACCATTCCCCCTTCCAAGCCAGTGAGCATAATACTTTTCTCTACTTTCTTAAAGCAAAGGGAGACCACAAAGGCAAGTGTCCCGTAGTCCAAAATACTTGCCTCTAGCCCATCTGTCCCCCTCAATTTGACTCTAAGCTAAAGCTCTGTACAGTAAGCCACCACTCTTATTTCTTCCCTAACACATAATGCTTAAAACAACCCTCTACTGCTTCACAGGACTAGTATTTCTTATTTGTCTGTTTGTTTGTTTAATCTACCAGTCTCCAAGTTAGGGATCTTATCAAACTCCTATTCAATGTTATTTCCTGTCTCTTCCCACCTGTCCCAATACCACATACCTTATACACACACAAATCCCCTTCCAGATCAAGTACTTGAAAAACAAAAGTCTAGGAACAAATTCAACAATGGCTACCTTGTAACCCAGCCCTTTATCCCTTCCCCAATATCATCATACACTAAATGCTCTTCAATTCTGTCTAGAAAAGCCCCACCACCAGGCAACAGAGAGTCATCCAGTTAGCCTTCAGTCTCTCAGCTGAGACCACCAACCAAGAAGTTCACGAATGTCAACTGGGGGCAGAGGCAATATCTCTCTTTGCTGAGGAGAAACTGGACAGAACCTCCAGCATCATTCCCCAAAGGTGACAGCCGGGGTTGAGTGAAGACCGTGAAAACTGTACAAGAGCTAGGAGAGAAAATATAATGTAAGGAATGATTTGGAATCAGGGGCAGGGGAAGGCGGAGGAATGAACTGGCTGACCTCAAATGTCTTTTCCATCTCTAACTCGTATGATTCTTTGACCTCCAATTTTGTGCTGTGGACATGGAATGGAAAGTCAACAGACATGGTGATGTTTTGAAAGAGCCTGGCAGTCTGCTCTTGTCATTTAGTGGCCTTCGCATGTATTTTTTAAGGTGTCTCCAAGCCCTGTCTTCATTTCACAGTTGTCACCTTTCTGAGCAATTTGAGCTCATGTCAAATACCAAAAAAGAAGGAGAAGAAGAAAGAATGTGTTGGCAATTAATTGTGGGCTAAAGAGGGGCAGGCAAGGGGCCCATTGGGTGGCCCAGGCTTCCAGGGAGGGCAATGTGAACAGGTTGGATAAAATGAAGAACTGACTCAAAGTTGAGACAAGGCAGCCAAACCTCTAACAAGAGGTAAATGAGACTTTCTCCAGATAGTTTTATACTCAGTTTTAGATATAGCTCAAGTAGTCACGATTCAGGATTCATAAACATATTCTTAATTAGCACAACCATCTTGCTTCTTTTGATTACAATTGGAATTCTATCTGAATCCATTCAAATCTGAGCAAAACCGCTGAATAGAAAGGATATTCAAGAGTAAACCAAATCTTTGGATCCTCAGCCTCATCTGATGGTTGACACACCTGGCATAAGCTTAGCAAAAACCAGATCAAGGGAGGGAGAGGGCACACCAATTTTCACTGAATATTCAAAACCCGATTTTCTCCCTCTTTTTTCAAACATTTGATCTCGTCTTAATTCTTAAAATTCACTGGAGCCTGGCCTCAAGAAGAATCTACCTGAATTTCTCCCCATTTCATGGTTGTCGGTCAATACCAGAAACTAATCCAATGTGAAAGTCAACCCAGAGCTAAGGTTGTCACACGAAGGTAATTCTTTTCTCTGTTAAACACTCAAATATAATTGTTTTTAAAAATCTGTATGTTTTCTCAGTGACCTTACTGTCAGCTGGATTTTAGTAGCTGAAGCCCAATCTTTACCCATGGTCAAGGTTTTAGACAAAAAAAGTTGAAAGTATGTATAGTACCGAAATATTTTCAGAGATCTCATTCCAGTATGAACTCATACTATAGACTGCTCATCTTTAGGATCATGAAAACTTTGGGTTTCTCCATGTTTCTGCCTTGACAGCTAGAAAATTCATCACCTACCATTCGAGTTTTACAAGACTGCAAAGGATATAAGCAGCTTCTATAATTCTCATGGTCTTAGAAGAGAATGCCTTTTGCATTCTTCCAGTTTGTATTTGGAGGTAGTGACTGCACTAGACCATTTCCTGCTTCCACAAGTGTATTGTTTTATTAATTATGAGCCTGTAAACTAAATTATACTTTTATTAACTCACAGAAACCATTAAAAAAAAAGGCCTTCCCAAATCAGCTTAAGACATTAAATACATCCACATACAAAACTTTTTAAGGAACTGAAAACAAGTAAGTGACTCTCCTCCCTAAGTAAGGCAGAAAGGTAAAGGAGAAAGCCTAAGCTGCTTGGAGTTGCTAACTGTCTTCTGAAAATCAGTTTAGGCCTTAAATGTAACCAGTCCTCAATGCCTTTTCCATTCAGAGTTAGGAAAGGAAACTTTATGCTTTCTGGGCCAAAAAAAAAAAAAAAAATGCTCTTAAGCGCAATCATTTTAAAACAAACAAACACACTCTGCTTATCTGTGTCTATCTCACCACTCTGGACGTTAATCATCACTGAAATAGATACCCTAGTCCCCCAACCTCAAAGAGCTCCAAGGCTACAGGACCCGCCAGAGGAATGAATGTACATGCCAGGGCAAACACCTTGGGAGCCTCACGCCCTAAACACCTACTGCTAATTCTAGGCAAATCTATCAAAGGCATCCATGCAAGATAGCACCCAGGTACTACTCAAAGGATATTTAAGATAAAATTCCTGTTTGAAAATGTGTAGCATTTAATTTGGGAGAAAGGAGAGCAAGTAAGGTTTAACATAAGACTGGCAAAAATATTTTTTTAAAAATAGGTTTACATGCAGAGTACTTTTTTCTTTCCATTCTTCGCTCTTGTTAATTTTCAGTATCAGAATTTACAAGAGAACCTCTGTTCTTCCCTCATCATACTGTCTACTTCTTGCATGAAGCTTACATTATAAACTGACAGATGAATTTCACTGTTTTGTTCTTGTAAACTGAACTAGGTTAGTTTTCCTCCCTACTCTTTAGGGAAAATTTAAAAGATTGATGTATGAAACATTTCCTTGACTTTTATTGTTATAATCAAGATATTACCATTCCATCAGGCTTCATAAAGCCTTCAAACAAAACTTATTTTAAATCAGATGACTGACTCAAACTGTTAATATTTTTGTGTCCCCTTTAAAAAAACTGCTCAGGATACCAACTAGTGTTCACTGTTTGGGCAAGAGGCCTAAAGGGAAGCAAATTATTTGTTTGTGGTTTTAAAGTGGCCAAAATGCCTTCAAGCACAAGTATAAGACCATTAGCAAATCACAAGGAACCAAAGCAGTTCATCTTACTCAACAAAGCTATGATCAGTTAGGAACAGGCAAACTGAAGGGGCTTGCCCTAGGCCGGAAGGTCAGTAAACCTTAGCAGTTTGTGTTTCTGAGAATCAAGAGGCTCTTCAGCAGCGAGCATAGGCCCTAAGCCCACAGGTTCTGCTGTCATGTTTCCAAAAACATTCAGGACAGGTGAGAGAAACTAAGAGGGGAGGGGGTGAGGGAGAGGGTGAGAGAGAGAGAAGTTTTTTTCCCCCCTTCTGTCTTTAGGCAGCACTTCTGAGTCAAGCCAACCACACTTTTTTTTGCTATATACAGACTGGCTAGAGGAGAAGCCAAGCAATTAAAAAGTTCCATTTTACAACGATTTATTGAGTGGTTATCATGTGCTGAACATTGTGCTAGCTAGCACTTTGCATTTGAGCCTCATTTTACTAGGCAATGTTATTCCCATTCTTTATAGATAATAAAACTCAGGGCCAGTGAGGTTATGTGGCTTCTGATAAAATCAAGTTTTGTGTAGTGCTTAAAAAAAATTACTCTGCTTATCCAGTCTGCAGTTAATTAGCCCAAAGCATGAACAATACCCTGCTACCCTCCAAGCAGCCATACTCTTGCTGTACTTTGGCCTGAGGCTTCCTGATGCCTTAACAGGACTGGGGTGCATGACTTCTCCCTCCAGGGATGACAACCACCTCTCTTAGTGGCTTATTAAGTCTCTGCAGCTGTCCAGAAACAGACCACACTGGTAAACACTCTCTCCACCTGCTGTAACACACAAAACTTCTCCCCTCAACCCAGAAAACCTGAGCAGTGACCCTGCTCTTTATTGAGTGCTATGGTAAAACAACTTCCCTAGAAGGCCGGAGACACCTCACCCAGACACACCCAGACACAGGCGAGAAATCAAAACACATGTGTCTAATAAATAATAAAGCCATAATTTCATTTGGCAGTCTCAAAGCATTTTACACTATAAACTCATTTTCATTTTATTGTTGTTATTGCTACAGAACTCATTCCCACTAGCTCTCTTTTAGAGCATTTAAAAAGGAACAAAAAGGAACATCAATTCTTTCATTCACTCATTCAATCTCTATGGGAAGAGAAAGAAGCCATACTTTGCCTTGGCTGGCTTGGGTTCCAGTCATTTTAGCCAGCTTCCCTTACAAGTCAACTGGTAATATTCTTTGAAAGATTATTCTTGTAAGAAAGAAAAAAAATACTATTTTTGCAGGTGACAAGACTGTTAAGCCCAAAGTTCCAAGGAATCATTATCATCAACAAAATCATACTAGAATTAATAAAGAGTTAAGCAAAATGATCAAGTTCAAAATTTACAAACGATTATAGCAATCGTATACACCAGTAATACCCAGCCAGAAAACATACTGAGAGATGGCATTTGCAATAAAAATGAAATGCATAACATAGTTAGAAATACCTAGGAGTAAGTCCAACAACTGGTATGTAAGAACTTTATAATGAAAACCACAGAAGTCCTCAAATAGGCACAGAATGTTTTTTGGTGGGGAGCTGAGAAATGTAGACATGACACACACACACATAAATCCAATAGGGTTAATCTTACCCTGAGAGATATTAGACTCTATCAAAAAGCAACAATATTTAAAATAGTATGGTCTTGGAGAAATATATCAGTGGAACAAAATGGAGAGTTCAGATATAGATCCAATCTATGTATATGTATATATACAAATTTAACATATGGAAAAGCTTCCCAAAACAAAGGGAAAGAAGAATTATTTAACAAAGTTGTAGTGATAACTAGGTAGCTGTTGAGGGGGAAAAATGATAAGTTGAATTCACCTCTTGCACCAAAACAAAAGTCATATTGATGAAAGAGTTAACTATTAAAAAACCAAAGTATAAGAAAACAAGAGGGAAACAGAAGGGATTTATCAGGTCTGTGGAAGAATTACAAATTTCTCACAAAATACTGGCAGATTCTAATACATTAAAGTATAAAATTTCTATAGGATAGAAACAGTAAAGCAAAAAGAACTGACTGAGAAAAGTATGTGCATCAAAGATGACAAACTAGGGTCTAACATCTATGACCCACAGGATTCCAAATTTATAAGAAAAACATCAAGACCCCGATAATAGATGGGCAAAGAGTAGGAATAGACAATCTCACAGGTGAAACAAACACATGGGAAAATATTTATCCTGGCCTATGGTTAAAAAAAGATGCAAAATAACACAACTTTGAAATATCGTTATATGCCCACTAAACAAAGATTTTTTTAATTCTCACATAAAATCTGTTCAATCATCCTTTGCTAGTGCCACTATTACTTGGTAAAACACCTTTGCAAACCATAACCATTGATTCAACAATGTCATTTTGAGATTTTATATACTAAGGAACTAATTCAAGAAATACGTACAGTATGGTATGTGACTTATATAGCTCAATAAAGCTCTTACCCAAGAATGCATTAAATTATTCATTTAATTGTCATCTATAATAGCAAAAAGCTGAACACAATATGAAAGTTTAATATTAGAGGGATCTTTTAAATCGCATTATGGTACAGCCCACAAATACTTATTGTGTATCTATTCTGTTAAGATCAGTAGGATACACTCTAGCCCAGGCAACAGAGTGAGACTCTGTCTCAAAAAAAAAAAAAAGATCAGTAGGACAGCAACTATGAAGGGGGAAAAGCGTGCACCTGAAAGTTTTTAAAAATGAAAATAGTCGTCTAGAGGTGTATTATGGCTTTTTGTTTTAAAAAACTTTCTTTAATGTTGTTACACTGTATTAAAACTACCTTTAAAAAAAAACAATTGGGTGGAGTAGGGTGCAATCTGCAAGCTTTTACTCCCCCAATTCCATATATTTTTCCCCCTATTCAACAGCTTAAGTGGTTCAGGAAAGATTTTCATTCACAGGTCTCAGACATTACCAAAAACAGGCCAAACTGCAATACCATGCCTTGTACACAGCCTTGACCTAATCCAGCCTCCTGCCTCAAGCAGGCTCCGTTTTTTGTGTCCTTCTGCCTGTATCGAGTCATAAACTATATCTGACACTGGGACTAAGGGCCTTCACTTAGGGTCTGAGCCCTTTTCTCCACATTCGAGTTTATCTGAGCCCTGAAACTTGACAACCTTTAGATGGGGAGGATACATGTCCACAAAAACATTCTGAGAGACCACTTAGCGGACCTGGGTCCTACACCTGGACTGGAAGAGTCGTCCAAAGCATGAAGGAACCACAGACAGCATGGCTCCTCAGCGGCTAAGGAACCAGGGCACTCAAACGTCTGCAAAGACACAATTAAAAGCTGAAGGGAGTGCTTAAGATGGCTAATTGTGAGGAGCCGCCCACGGGGGAGGGTGCTGACTGAGAGATGCTCTTGGGAGGCTTCCTCAGATGGAGGCCTTGGAGAGCAGAGGCAATGGGATCCCCGAAGGTGATCGGGAAGCGCTCTCGGCGGAGGCCAGGTGTAGGCCTCGGAATTCGTAGTGCGACACGACCCCGGGCCGACCAGGCCGCGGCGCCCCGCCCTTTCCCGGGACGCAGGCCGGCCCGGGGCGGGGAGCGGGCGGGCAAGCGGGCGCTTACAGGTCGGTGCCGAGCCGCGTGAAGCCGGAGTTGAGCGAGGCCCGGGCTATCCGGCGCCAGAGCAGGTCGCAGCTGGTGAAGCGCCGCAGCCAGCGGCACACCTGGGCCAGGCGGCCGAGGGCCCGCATGTCCAGGTAGGAGCAGATGAGCAGCAGCAGCTCCTCCGGCAGGCGCCAGAGCGCGGGCCCAGCGGCCGGGCGAGCGGCCGGCTCCCGAGCCGCCGACTCCTCCTCAGCCGCCGCCGCCATGGCCGCCCCTGGCCCCGCGATGCCGCCCCAAGCCTGACCCCCTCGTCCCTGTGATCTCCCCGGCCTAGCGTCTTCCCGCCGCCCAGTCCTAACCCTCCATTCCTCCTTCTTCCCATCGTCTCTTTCTTGTGCCTCCTTCCCGCCCCCTGCACTCCCCTCATCTCCCTTTACGACGCCTCTCGCCCCTTCCTCCACGCTTCCGCCCTCTCCTT
Organism: Lepilemur ruficaudatus; assembly: GCA_963574885.1. Classification (NCBI taxonomy): domain Eukaryota; kingdom Metazoa; phylum Chordata; class Mammalia; order Primates; family Lepilemuridae; genus Lepilemur; species Lepilemur ruficaudatus. The sequence continues at coordinate 14,250 of CAUYRT010073014.1, forward strand.
CCTTCCCCGGCCCTGTCTTCGCCCGTGCCTCAGCCCCCAGCCTCGCTGCCTCTTTCGCCTTCTGCGGCCCCGGCTTCCCTTCCGCCCCGCTTCCTCTTCCGCTTTGCCCTGCGCCGGCTTTTCCCTTCCCTTTCCCCTTCCTTCGCTTTCCCCTCGCGACCCTCCCTTCCTGCAGCTTCCTTGTCTCCCCGCCCTCGCCGTCGCTGGGCCCGCCGTTCCCGGGGGTCCCTGAGCGGCCCTGACTGCCCATAAGTGGCCGCGGGGCCGGCCCGACACGGAGCCGAGCCCGAGCCACCGCCGCCGCCGCCCCGGGAGGAGGCGACACCATGTCGGACCGGGTCACATGGGGCGGCGCGGGCCGAGCCATGGGCCCGCCCCTCACACCTGCGGCCCTGGAGCCACCTTGGGGTGCGGGCCGGAGCCCAGGCGCTGACACCACCCTTCTATCCCCGGGAGCGCTTAGTGGAAGCATATGAATTAATTCTTCAGTCGTGTTGTGAGGCTTGCTAAAGGGCCCCACCTAAGGCCACAAGGGGACCCTTTGCCTTCTGAAGCGTCTCGTTGGAGCCCCTGCCCTCAAGAAGCGCCTAGTTGGGCGCTCTTCCCTTTCTCAGAGCATTCCCTTCCTCTTCCTCACGTGATGCCTCTTTTCCACAGGCCACATACCAGGGCCCCTCAAACCAGCCCTAGAAGTTGACAGTTTCTGTAGGCCTGGTTCTCACACAGGGCGTGAACCACGGTCCTGGCAGTGAGCTTGTATATTAGACATATTTGGGGAGGTTGCTGTCTTCTAGATCCTGAGTCCATAACTCCCAAAACAGTCATGTATCAGGAAATGGCAAAGCCAGTACTTATTATTAGTCACTACCCAAGTGCAAGTTGATTCTTCAAGGTCATCCAGGATCCTTTCCCTATACTACTATACCACCCATTCAATTCACATGGCACCAATCTGAACGGAGAGCTGCTGTCCTCTAGACCTGTGCTGTCCAACAGGATCCCCCCTTATCACATGTGGCTGTTGAGCATTTGAAATGTGACTAGTCCAAATTGATGCATGTATGCTATTAGTGAGAAATACCAGATTTTGAAGATTTATACAAGAAAAACAATGCAAAATACATCATTAATAATTTTATATTGAGTGTATGTTGAAGTGATAATATTTTGGATATATTGTATTGAGCTAAGTACTATATATTTTAATGTAACTACTAGAAAATTTTAAATTATACATATGACTTGCATTTTTGGTTCATAATTATTTTTTTTTAGACAGTCCTGGGCTAGGCAGTAAGATTTGGAGGAGGAGAAGAAGATGCCTATCCCTGTCTGCTTATCCTGTACCCCAAATAGATAGGAAGGAATTGGGGGGTTCCATTTATATTTATCTACATCTTAAAACCCATTTTCAGGGAGCAGGAATGAGTAAGAACTCAACTCTGAAAATTATTCAACACCTAGCATAGCCAGGGAGAGATCTAGGGAAGCAACGACATTGTATTATGGTGCTGCAGAAAAAAGCATCATGTAACAAGGTCAGACCGGAATCTGGCTTTGCCCTAGAATTACTTTTTGATCTTAGAAAAACAGCAACAAAAACCCCACCTATCTTGGCCTTTTAGTATTCTCAGTCTGTAGTGGAGATAATGCCTCTGCCTTACTTTTGAGGGATAAATGAGATGATCCCTGTAAAATGCTTTGAACTCCTCTAAGAAAATTCTCAATAATAGTTACAGGTCAAATCCTGTTACAAAAAAATACTCTTCCCCCCCCCCCAAAAAATGCAACAAAGGCTTTGTGTAGAAAACAGTTTCTAAACTCCAGGCAGTGGTTTATTAAAAGCAATATTTGATATAGTACAACCAAAGAATTTAGATCAGCTTTTAGAGATCATTAACAAGAAATTTACTTATTCACAAGTATCATACTGTTAGGATACTATTGACATAGGAATGCTGCAAATTGAGGTGATGTCATCATCAATTCAATATTTGTTAATCTTGCTACATTTGTATACTGGGAGCCACTCTGGAAGTAAGACAGAGATGAATATAGCAGGAATATGTTTCCTGCATTTTGTGTTCAGATTTGTGTTTTAGACATGTTTGTGGTATCTTAACTGTTTGACTATTTTTTTAACCCATTACACATAGTAAAGCTGAGTTCATCTACATTGTACCTAGTTTTTAGTAGAGAACTTGAAGGCACAAAAAATTATTTAATTAACCCAACATAAATCAAGTCAGAATTAAAATCCACAATCACACAAGTGCAATTCACCCTAGACCGTTGCCTTCATTGGTGAAGAAATTAAACCATTATTTAAAAACATCAAATCACCTCTTTCACACCCGAACTACAGATCAGTTGAACTTCTTAGGCTAGAATTTACAGTGTAATGACTTCCAAAAAAGCCAAAGTACTCACTATGCAGGAAGAAAAGCAAAGCCAAAGTGGAAAATTGTTATATATTCTGATATTTGGTGGTGATATGTATTCTTAAATTCCCAAGCATTTGGAAAAAAACCAAAACTACAGCTTAGCCTCAGCTCAGAGAAGCAGCTAGAAGTTTTCATCAACCCTTCCTTCCTCTGGCACCCAACAACAATAACAAAAATCCAGTTTGGGACTACATCACAAAATTCACTTTTAAAATTCTTTTTTGGGACAGAGTGTTAAAAAAAAATCAACTATGGTTGAAAATATGAGTTTGTAATGAAGGTAAATGCACATCTAGAGAACCTGAATAGCATTTTACTATCAAAGAAAATAAATATATTAATTGTCAGAAAAGGGGAAGGTACAAAGAATACAGTGGATTTCAAAATATCTTTAAGTAAAAGTCATCAACTTGAAGTTTATATCCAGGAATCATAAAATAATGTTGGTGGCCAGGTGCGGTGGATCATGCCCATAATCCTAACAATCTGGGAGGCTGAGGTGGGAGGACTGTTTGAGGCCAGAAGTTCAAGACCAGCCTCAGCAAGAGCCAGATACCATCTCCACAAAAAATAGAAAAAATTAGCTGGGCGTAGTGGCATGCACCTGTAGTTCCAGCTACTTGGGTGGCTGAGGCAGGAGAATCACCTATGAGTTTCAGGTTGCAGTGAGCTGTGATGACACCACTGCACTCTAGCCAGGGTGACAGAGCAAGACTCTGTCTCAAAAAAAAAAAAAGCTGGGGATGAAATCTACTTTTGTTTTTATAACGGTTTTTATTTAAAAAATTTAATTTGCAGATTAATAACTAAACTGAAACAGACTGCTTTTAGAACATTAAAAACATGAAATTAATAATATATTAAAACTTAAGACTCAGTATGAATTTCATATTGGGTATTTAGAAACACTAATATTAATTTGCTTTTAAAGAGAGTTTTAAAAGTACAGATATAAAGTTATGTTAGTGTGTCCATGTAAGGTGACATGCATAATGGTGACTGTTATAGGTAGTACAAAATATATAGGATTGTAAAAGGCTAGAATTTTGTATTCTGGCCATTCTTATAAACATCGGTGACAGTATCTCAACAGTCACATTAGGAAGATACAGTTGACCTGCATTTTGCAAATGAAACTGAGACTTAGGGGTCATATTGTTACTAAGTGGCAGAGCAGTTATCAAATCTAGATAGTCTGATCCCAAAGCTTGTAGTATACTGAAACCATGCCTTTGCCATACACAGCAAAAGATGGAATAAAGCATTGAATTCAAAGTCCTTTAAGATCTCTTAAAAATAATAAAGACATGCATAATATTACACCTTACCTCTGACCATCAAACGGTCCTGGTATCTAAATAAAAGCTGCTTCTAAGTGACTAAAGTAGCCCCTGTTCTTGTCTCAGTTACTTTTTAAGAGTTAATCGTGTAGACCCTCAACCTCTTACTGCTTTTCATAATCTTTTCACAAAACTTGAAAGGGACTCATGGGAACTAATGTATCTTGCAAAAGAACATTTAAAGTTTGGTTATGCCTTCATTTTTCTTCAGCTTCATTTTCTTCTGTTAAATTTGGTAACTATGTATGGTATATATAAGAATTTTATAAATTCATCTCTGTGCATATGTGCAAAGGAAGATTTTGTGGAATAATGTTATTAATAATGGTTATTTCTAGGTGATAAGAATTTTTGGATTTTACTTTGTACTTTTCTGTATTGCTTTTTTTTATAAGAGGCATGTATCACCTTTACAAAATTAATGAAGTCTTTCAAGAAGAAAAATAAAGTTGTCATGAGTCCAAACACACCACGTGACAAGGAAGTTGGAGATTTGAAGCCTAAATCATTGCTCAAGTTTTTAACTAGTCTTTCAAGTTTGTTCAAATCTTATTTATTCCATTTAAAATATGTTATCATGTAATGGTAAAATAAATAACAAGTTAGAATATTATTACTGGAAAGAAGAAATTAGAGGCCTCACAGTGAACACTGTATTTGTAAACATTCAAGCTTCTCATAAATAGCGAGATAGTCTAAAATGTTTTCAGAAATTATCAGGTTGGCAGTTTAAATTCTGAAATACCACCAAGATCTCTGTTTTTACATGAATCCATCATATTTGTCATGTTCAAAGATAAAAATTTTTATTTCGTATGAAACAATTTCAAGCAAGTACTGTTTAAAAATAGCTACTTTATACAGAATAGAAAAGACTGGAAGGAAATACAACAAAATGCCAGAAATGGTTGCTTATGAGAGGTGGATTTGTGGGTAGTTCTATTTGCTGCTGCTTCACACTTCTTTGCAGTTTCTAAGTTTTCTGCCATCAGCGTGCATTAATATAGAGAATCATATTTTCAGAAGGAAAGAAACCTAAGAGGTATTTACATTAAAGTGTAAGAAATAATTTAATTGAATTAAGCTATTTCATTTTAATATTTTAAAAGTTCATTTAGTAGATCCCCAATACAGAAGTATTTTCATTTATGTAGACACTTCACCTTCAAGGAGGCGGTACATGACTCTCCACACTTTGAGTGCTGTACTTAGTGACTTCCTTTCAAAGAGTACACTATGGAAAAGGGAGATGGGGAGGGTGACTTCTCAGTGGAAAACCCAGAGACAAGCACTACTTCAGCCAGGTGATCAAGGTCAACACCAACAGTGATAAGTCATGTTGATAGTTGGTATTCTTTGTACAATGTAATGAAAATGGCACTTTACCTCTGTAGTCTTCCTCCCCAAAACCCATAATCCCAGTTTAATAATGAGAAAAACATCACACAAATCCCCATTGAGGGACATTCTACAAAATATCGGACCAGCACTCCTCAAAAATATCAAGATCATCAAAAACCAGGAAAGTCTGAGAAACTGACACAGCGAAGAGTAGCCAAAGGAGACATGATGACTAAATGTAATGTGGGATCCTGGATAGGATCCTGGCACTGAAAAGAAAAATGACATTAGATAAAAACTAAGAAAATTGGATTGGTTCTTTAATTGTAACATACCATAATAATGTAAGATTTATTATTATATATAGTATATTAATAATGGGTATATATGAGAACTCTATACTATTGTCACTGTTTTTCTATAAATCTAAAACTGTTCTAAAAAATAAAAGTTTTTAAAAGTTCATTTTAGCCTTTTGTGACTTTATAGAAAAATCTTTGCAAAACTTGACTGTAATGACCATGAAAGCAGTGTGTCTCCTGAGTTATACAGTTATTCATGGTATTATGAAACCCTATCTTGTCACCCCAGATTCAAAAGAAAAAAGGAAAAATAAGGTCCTGTAAGTCATCTCCAACAAAATGCAAACATCTACTTAAGAGTTCTAGTCATCTAAATTAACAGCTGTAAGATTCATTTTCCAAAGGGTCACTTAATATCATTCCAAGACACTGTTATAGCTTTATAACTATGAGAAAACAGATGTTTCCAATCACTAATTTTTATATAAATTATATATGTGTATGTACTTAAATATATATTATGTAAATACACGCATATGTATACAAAAGTTAAGGCCCATTTGTCTACAGTGAACAGAAGAGCAAGTAAGGAGGTAGTAGGCTAGAAATAGAAAATGTAACTTTGTGGGAGAAAAAAAAGCAAAACAGATTTCCAGGAGATGTGCCAGTTAAGTAATGCTGTCATTAGTCTGTGATAGTCTTCTTTGTGTCAATAGGTGATGTTCCAAGAGATTTTGAACAAAATATAGAGCACAACATCAGCATTAGGATCTAAGATAAATTCCTACATTGCCACGTGGCATCAGATTTTGTGATAGTTCTGATTTCTGCCAATTAGAATCCTGAGTCATTTGACAACAGATGATGGAAGATATAAAACTGGAAAATGAAGGGAACCACAAAATCTTGTGAAATTTTCATGATCACAGGGGATTTCTTACCTTGCTTTCATATTCTGGTTCTTTTTAAAAGGTAAATAAATAAATAAAGTCAGTCACACTAAGATAGACTATGTACAAATATGATCTCAGCAGTTCCTTTCCGAGAAAAGAAGAAGAATTAAGTTCCAGAAAAAATTTGCTCTTAAGCAATTTTTAATTCTTCTGGAAGAAAAGGCATGTTAAATATAAAATTCTTATTTTTGATTCTATTTTTACAACTAATAATGCATAACTTTAAATTTTTTTCATTTGAGACATTTATTACATTGAATGAAACCACAGGATATCATTTATTTATCTTGTCATAGGTTTCAAGTCCTGTTAAAAATGTGGGAAAAAAAGTGAAAAACACAACTTTTCTGGAGTACCATTCAATTACATTATCTTCAACAGATGGTGAAGTATGTTAAGTTGTTAGATATAAATGCAAGTTTGAATGTGAATGGAATAAGGATCAAAATATTTAATATTTTTTTACTTTAGTAAAAAATATACAGACACACACATGCACAAACACATACATATATAAATATATATACACTTACACATGTTCTAAGAGCAATTATAGTCTTTGGACCAAAATTTAACTATTATCCTTTGAGAAACTATGTCACTGCTTCTAAAGAAAATTGTATGTTCTATATAATGTGCCTTTCCCCCTTTCTTATAGCAGCTGTTTCAAATACAAATGGAGAGATGAATGAGAAAAATCCCCCTGTTTAAAATCTACCATGGAGAGAAAAGCAGGAAGAAGTCCAAGCTAGCCCCCAGGGATTCTCCCAGGTTCAGTAGATTGACCTAGAAACAAGGAGTGCAGCTTGAGCTCTTCTTCCTTTAGCAGCAGAAGCGCTGGTCAGAGAAATTTCCAAACACATGGAGCTTAGCAAGACCACCTGCTCCTGACACAGGACAATGGCCACTGGACCACCAACTCTGTTGCTTCAAGTCAACACCAGCACTCCTTCACAACAGATGACAAGCCTTCTGCTAGAAGAGTTTCCCAGTAAAAGAGTAAGCAAAGAAATGCTAAGCTTCCTATCTGCAATAGAAGCTTATAAATTAGGAGTGAAACGGACACATTAAAAAGCTGAAACTGAAATCAGTCTGATAGTAAAATCAAACAATAATCACATAGCTGTCAGCTCTGGTGAGACAGAGTTAAGAGTTCAAATTATCACTTGGTAAAGGTGTGTGGGCCTCCAAGTGCTGTGGAGCCACAAAGAAGTAGAAAGGAACTTTTGCCCTGGTACTTATGCACTCCTTACACATGACCCAGCTTGGTAGAGGTGTGGCACAACTCAACAGATTCAATCTATATGCTCTCCACATCTCCATCTCTAGGACCTTCAAAAATAGGAGAGGGACCACAGTGGTCAGGCCCCACAGCTTGCCTAACTCTTATAGAAGTTGAGGTCAACCAGCAGTTCCAATTTCCCTGATATGAGTCTTTAGTCATATGTGAGATAGCATGTTGAGTTGGAATTTAATTAACGGTGTGTAAAGCAATAATATTTAATAGTTTGTAGAGTTAAGTAAAGTTAATATCAGCTATTAGAAGAAAATTCTCAAGCTCAGGATTTTGAGAATAAGCCTAAGAAAGAGTGAGACCCCATCTCTACAAAAAAATAGAAAAATTAGCCAGACATGGTGGTGTGCACCTGTAGTCACAGCTACTTGGGAGGCTGAGGCAAAAGGATTGCTTGAACCCAGGACTTTGAAGTTGCAGTGAGCTATGATGAGTCCACTGCCCTCCAGCCTGGGCAACACAGTGACACCCTATCTTAAAAAAAAAAAAAAAGGAGAAGAAGAAGAAAATTCTCAGGTCAGTGTCCGATGTTAGCCATGAGGAGACTGGGAGACTGACAGGAGGTAATTGAAAGTCTTGGCATCATACAACTTCTATGATGCTGATTTTTTAAAAAACTATAAACCCATATCGCTTTTGGTAATTTTTTTAAAGTTTTAAAACACAAAAAATAAAATTCAAAAAAATTTTAAGAGGCTTGTATGTTACATATAAAATCATTGTTCGACAGTATCCAGGACAGAGTCGTAGTAGCAACCTGAGAAGAAACAAGCCACTGACAGAGAATAGAAGTGTTTGGAATGAACATCTCCCAAACTATTTAAATCAGTCATGGAACATCCATAGAACAGAATAATGAGCAACTGTGAGGAAGATCATATGTATCATTAGAGAGGGATCTCTATTGTAAGTTAAGTGGGAAAAAGCGAAAGGCAGAGAAGCCGGTTATAATATACAGCCATTTGTGGAGGGAAAAACTATGTTTGTGTGCTTTGACTTGTATACACCAAATATCTCTAGAAAGATAAACAAAAACCTAGTACTTGTGTTTCCTTCTAAGGAGGGGTATTGGGTGGATGTGAGAGACTGTTTCTTTTCACTGCATATCATTTTATACCTTTTGAATTTTTAACTATTAGCTATTTCCATGTATTACCTATCAAAAAATAAGTTTTATACCTAAGAGAGGGGATTCTCTAAAAGGTGAAAGTTCTGTCTCTAGTTTAGGATGAAAGAGCCTATAATGAAAGAAATGCCATTATTTTGCAGTAGAGAGCTACAGTTGAGAGGGGGAGTAGGGATTTGCTAGGTGTTAACTGCAATGTTAGAAGGTAGATCAAAATTAATACCCAGATTGTGAAAATATGGCAATTACTGACAGAAAGAAAGAGAATAGGTCTATCCACTGCATAAGTAAGCAATGATTTGTTAGGAAAAAGGACTAAACAGAGAGGAAATACTGGAACTCAACTAAAAATTATAAAAAGATAAAGAAAATAATTTGTTGAATAAAGCTTCAGAATATTGTGATATCACAGCAAAACATACAAATTTTCAAATGATCTCTACCATATTTAGAAATCAATAAAACAATTTCAATTTCTTCAAACCCTGACACACACACACATAAAATACACCCACATGCACATACAGACACACAGTATAAGCAGCCTGTGAGACCATTAAGATATATCTGGACTTTTATGGCTATTTCTTTTTTAGGGGTCATTTTTTACATTTTTACTACCCTAAATTTACCTCTTCAAGTCACAGCAATGCCGATTGAGCTTTTTTCTTTTTTAGTTTTGTTTCCAACCAAATCTTTTGTACATTTCTGGAATTTAAGCCACCTCAGTTACCGCTACTTATCTATAACACCATTGCTTTGAGGGATTAAAGCAGGTTTTTTGTAATACACTTAGATCAAGTTATCTGGGTTAAGAAGAATATCCTGTTTGAGTTGGGGAATCTTTTTTTATTTTTTATTTTTTATTTATTTTTTTTGATCTTGAGTTGTTTTGATTTCCCCTGAGAGCAGTAATCTTCAGCAAGTGATATTTTTAAAAAGCCCCAAACACACCACAAAACATTCCAAGTGATTTTAACTCCTGAATGAGGTTGGGCTACCTGAGTGATTCTCTCTCTTCTCTTCTTTGGCAGAAAGGATTAGAAACCTCCACAGAACTTGCCCTCTATTAAAGTGGAGTGCTGTGCATTCATTGGCAAGAGGTGAATTGTTTTCAGATTACATGCGAAAGAGTGTGTGTGTGTTTCTTTCCCACATCAAAGACTTGGATGGAAGCAGTTCTGAGTATTGCCAGGGATGCAAGAATTGGTGCTAAAGTGATTAACAAAATTGCTTTTCTGCAAAAGAAGCACAAAACATTACCTAGGGATTAGAGGAGGAGAGGGCAAGATTAAAGGTGATGTTGAATTTTGGGTAGAATATCTTATCCATCTTTTTCAAATCATGCTTGAAGGATTCTGTGGACCCTCCTTAAGGAAACCTGAACAAATCAAAATCTTGCTTTCTTAAGTTTTGTATATAGGGGCACTGACAAGGTAAAACTAAAACTATAATACTAACATAAGCAGCACTCACTAAGTGACCTTCATGTCTTTATCTCACACTACAAACACATTTCGTATGTATTTTATTCAGCACACACCAACAAGTTCATTGATCAAAGCCTCTTTCATTTGTAATTGGTTTGTGTGTCCACCTATTGGGTTTAAATGATAGTGTTTTACAGAATTTCTGGGGTTGTCAGTCTGTTTTAGTAAATCTTGACTTTATTAGACTAGCGTTCCTTTTTAAATGTATTTTTCACAGTCAAAATCTTCAGCCTAAATGTAAAAAAAAAAACCATGGAAACTGTATTCTAAATAGTGAAGGAAAGATCATACAGAAAACCTCACAATTCCTAGTTTAGGGGATTATTTTAAGGGGTATCTCTGAAATGCCCCATGACATTCTCTATTACTCAGTAGTTTTTACAATCTTTTTCAAAAACCAAATTCAGTTCCTTGCTTCTTCCAAGAAGTCCTCCTGACTTTAATCACTCTAAAAGAGACAGGCAAAAACATATAGGAACATACAACTGTTCTTGTGTAAATAAACTTCTCCTCCTTGGTTCCTTCCTTTAAAACGTTAAGTCCAGGCCAGGCGCCATGGCTCACGCCTGTAATCCTAGCACTCTGGGAGGCCGAAGCAGGAGGATCACTCAAGGTCAGGAGTTTGAAACCAGCCTGAGCAAGAGCGAGACCCCGTCTCTACTAATAATAGAAACAAATTAATTGGCCAACTAAATATATATAGAAAAAAAAAAATTAGCCGGGCATGGTGGTACATGCCTGTAGTCCCAGCTACTCGGGAGGCTGAGGCAGAAGGATCCCTTCAGCCCAGGAGTTTGAGGTTGCTGTGAGCTAGGCTGACGCCACAGCACTCTAGCCCGGGCAACAGAGTGAGACTCTGTCTCAAAAAAAAAAAAAAAAAAAAAAACGTTAAGTCCAAATAGGTGGCAAAAACATAAAGTTGAATGAAATAAGCAAAATGGCTTCAGAGCCATATATACAGTATGATATACCATTTGTTAAAAAACACAAAACAATATTATTTAAGGACCATAAATATATGCATAAAAGTACAAAAAACAGGACAGAATTATACACCTCAAACTCATGATAGTGGCTGCCTCAGGGATGGAGGGTGAAAAATGAGATTTAGGGTAGTGTTAAAAGGGAATTTTAGCTACATCTATAATGTTCATTTCTTTTCAAAGGAAAAAAGGCCATTAAGCTAAGACTATTCACTTAGGCATAGTTAGGCAATGTGAAGTGTCATTGAAATTCTTGTCTAAAAACACAACAGAAGTTTGAGATCTCATCTCTGTCCTCATAAATTTTTCTTTCATATAATGTATAAATTTTTGTGTGTGTCAGACACTAGTTATGTCTCACTTTCTCTAAACAACAGTAAAACCTGTTTCAAATCAATTAAATAATTCAGAATAGACGTTACCTCCTCTTTTCCCACAATAACGCTATCCTTACAAATTAATGTCCTTGGTGATGGGACTTTATCTTTGTGTGTGTTCTGTAAAGAATAAGACACACCGTGAGTCCTCAGTAAAAAGAATAAATAGATGAATAAATAAATAAGCACAGTTTGCTGGCCGCCCTGCACACAACAGTTCCTGGGCGTTTTCATTTTGAAACGTGTTTCTTGAGGTTGCCTATTTGACTTCTTCGCTTTCAGGAACTTGTCGAGAACAATCATTTTTTATCTGTCTTTCCCTTGGGGTCCCGTAAGGTCACTAGACATAAGATAGCTGTGAAATTTGACATTGTTCCAATTTAAATGCTTTACTCCAGCAAGTGCAAGACTGTGGACGCTTCAGTGTGGGGCTTGCCACTGCCAGGCCGTTCTGAGACTCGCCAGCCCTCCAGGCTTCAAAGCCTGCCATCCTTGATCTCACTAAAGAATGTTTTTGAATTCTATGTCCATCTAGTGGTTGCCTGCAAAGATCTACTTGGCTTTTTCTTTCTTCCTTTTCTTTCACACTTGATCAGTGAGATTCTGTTTGTGATGGGGGTTTGCCCCCCTCGGTCTTTAATTCTTTCACAGGTGGTTTCAAAGTGTCTATCCTCAGTCACTGCTTTCTATAAACAAGCAGGAATTCGGGAACTGCAGTTACTGATGGCTTTCCTCACAGGACCATTCTCCTCTCACTTTGAAAATAGACTGTTTTGTGGACAGTAAAGTACAGTTCTTTTTCACAGATGAGATTAGGGACTTGAAGGGAGGCTGAAGGGAGGGGAGTGTTTTCTTTCTCTTTTTTCTTTTTCTTTTTTTTTTTTTAGCTGGAGAGCCTTTGTGTTGTAACTCATTTTAGCAAATGCAAGAACTTTACTTATTTTACACTCAGTTGCACCTTTGGTTAAAGATGACATGGCACCAAGTAGAAAGGTGCTGGGAATTTGCTGATTTCCTCATTAATTTTGTCTCCAGCATCCCAAGTGTAAGGGTTAGAGTTGAAGATCAGGTGGTGACAGGAGCTAATGTGGTTGCATATCTGAGGGATCAAATGATATATAAATTCTAGCTAAGAATTCTGATCTGCCATCGGGGTTGAGCTACCTATCTCATCACCTCCTCCCCATCTATGGGCTGAAAAAAAATCTCTCTCCAGGTCTCAGTTCCCACAATTTGAGGTTTTAGGAGGGGGATTCAGTCCCTTATCTGTAGCAGTTGTTGGTCTTTTCAGTTCTCATGTGGATCCTGAAAGTTGGGGAGTTGATGGATTTATATTGCTCTGAATTCTGTGAGAAAAAAAGTAATAGATGGAGGGCAAGTGTTAGCACTTAGTTCCCAATGTGTCGACAGTGTTAAGGTACTGTGTGTGCCTTGGACACCTGGGCCACTAGGAAAAGGGAGACACACACTAAATTATAATAATACCTAAAAGTCACTGCCTTTGTTCCAGCTCAAATTAAAACAAATATTATATATATATATATATTTTTTTTTTTTTGAGACAGAGTCTCACTTTGTTGCCTGGGCTAGAGTGCCGTGGTCAGCCTAGCTCACAGCAACCTCAAACTCCTGGGTTCAAGCGATCCTTCCGCCTCAGTCTCCCAAGTAGCTGGGACTACAGGCATGCGCCACCATGCCGGGCTAATTTTTTTTCTATGTATTTTTAGTTGGCCAATTAATTTCTTTCTATTTTTAGTAGAGTCGGGGTCTCACTCTTGCTCAGGCTGTTTTCAAACTCCCGACCTTGAGAGATCCGCCCGCCTTGGCCTCCCAGAGTGCTAGGATTACAGGCGTTATTTTTAATATTTTTTAAAATATTTTTTCTTTTTAGAAATGTAACACACTTTATTAGAATCAATGGAACAAACATAAATGATGTCTATGCAGCATTATTTATAATAGCAAAAAACTGCAAACCACCTAAATGTTCATCAGCAGGGAACTGGCTAAATAAACGATAATGTATCCATCAATGGAATAATATGTAATAATTTAAAAGGGTGTAATAAGTTAAAGAAGACATGCAAATGGAAAATAGTGACATGAAAGTATGTCTAAGAAATAGTGTTGATGGAACAAAAAGTTGAAAATGATATGTACAAAACAATCTTAAATAATTTTAGTGGGTTCTGGTATAAATATACAGACAGGGATATGCAGGATTGAGGGAGATGATCTAAGGGGACTTTAATTTTATCTGTAATTAAATAAAGGCAAATTTATTTAATTTTATCTATAATTAAACAAAGGAGAATATAATTATATAACTATAATTCATATAATTCTCATGTAATTAAAAAATTGTTTTAGTGATTTTAAATACATAGACGATAAGTAAAAAAAAAAATCTACTAACAAGATAAGTCAACTTGAGTGGTAATACATTTTGGGAAATCAGCTCACTACAAATTGTGACTGTAAACATTGTACTGTAAATGCTTTGTAGTTTTCCCCCAATAAAAAAAAAAAAATCCTCCCTCAAAAAAAAAAAAAGCTCTTATTTAGGTGAGATAAAAAAAAAAAAAATCTACTACTTCCCAGCCTTCTGCATAGTCTTCTGCATATATATAAATTTATTTTTTTAATTGACAAGTAAAACTTGTAACATTTATGGTATACAATATAATGTTTTGGTTTTAACACACCAAGTCACACCTGTGTCCAACATGATGTTTAATAAATGTATGCATTGCAGTCTCCCAAATAGCTGAGCTGGGACTACAGGTGCACACCAGCAATTTTCAAGTACACAATATATTGTTATTAACTACAGTCATCGTGATGTACAATAGATTTCTTTAACTTATTCCTTCTATCTAACTGAAATTTTGTGTCCTTTGACCAACATCTCCCCATTCCCCCCACCTCCGCCTCTGGCAACCACCATTTTACTTTCCATTTCTGAGTTTGACTTTTTCCCCCTATATTAGTGAGATTATGCAGTATTTATATTTCTGTGCCTGGCTTATTTCACTTAATATAATGTCCTCCAGGTTCATCCATTGCAAATAACAGGATTTCCTTCTTTTTAAAGGTTGAATAGTATTCCATTGTGTGTATACACCACATTTTCTTTATCTGTTCATCTGCTGATGGACACTTAGGTTGAGTCCATATCTTGGCTATTGTGAATAATGCTGCAATGAACATGGAGATGCAGATATCTCTTTGACATATTGATTTCATATCCTTTGTATATATACCCAGTAGGGGAGTTGTTGGATCATACCGTAGGTAGTTCTAATTTTTTTTTTTTTTTGAGGAAATTCCACACTGTTTTCCCTAATGGTTGTACTATTTATATTCCCACCAACAGGGTACAAGAGTTCTCTTTTCCACATCTTCACCAACGCTTACCTTTCTTTTCTTTTTTTTTATAATGGCCATTCTGACAGTTATGAAGTGGCTTTAATTTGTG
This sequence comes from Lepilemur ruficaudatus, assembly GCA_963574885.1. Taxonomy (NCBI): domain Eukaryota; kingdom Metazoa; phylum Chordata; class Mammalia; order Primates; family Lepilemuridae; genus Lepilemur; species Lepilemur ruficaudatus. Next base: position 29,378 of record CAUYRT010073014.1, read on the forward strand.
GCTTTAATTTGCATTTCCCTGATGCTTTCTTGTGGCTTTAATTGCATTTTGTGGCTTTAATTTGCATTTCCCTGATGATTAGTGATGTTCAGCATTTTTTCATTATACCTTTTGGCCATTTGTATATCTTCTTTTGAGAAATATCTATTCAGGTCCTTTTGCCCATTTTAATATCAGGTTTGCCCAGAACAATTTCACAGAACTGTTCCTCTGTATTTTCTTCTAGAAGTTTTACAGTTTGGGATCTTACATTTAAGTCTTTAATCCATTTTGAGTTGATTTTTGTATATGGTGTGAGATGAGGGTTTAATTTCATTCTTATGCATATGGATATCCAGTTTTCCAAGAACCATTTATTTGAAGAGACTTTCCTTTCCCCATTGTGTTCTTAGCATTTTTGTCAAAAATCAATTGACCATAAATATGTGGATTTATTTCTGAGCTCTCTTTTCGGTTCCATTGGTCTATGTATCTGTTTTTATTCTGATACCATGCTATTTTGATTACTATAGCCTTGTAGTAGATTTTGAAATTGTTTTCGCTCAAGATTGCTTTAGCTATTCAGGGTCTTTGTGATTCCATATGAATTTTAGGATTGTTCTTTCTACTTCTGTGAAAAATGTCATTGGAATTTTGATAGGGATTATAATGAATCTGTAGATCGTTTTGGGTAGTATGAACATTTTAACAACATTAATTCTTCTAAGTCCATGAACAGGGAATACTTTTCCATTTATTTGTGTCTTCTTCAATTTCTTTCATCAATGTTTCCTAGTTTTCAGTATACTATCTATATATTAAAATTGTTTATTATGGTAAAATTTACATAACATAAAATTTACCACTGTAACCATTTTTAAGTGTACAGTTCAGTAGCATTAAGTACATTCACAATGTTGTACAACCATCACCACTATCCATCTCCAGAACTTTTTCACTTTCCCAAACTAAAATTCTTTACTCATTAAATAGTAACTCCCTATTCCAACCCCCCATAACCACCATTCTACTTTCTGTATCCATGTGTTTGACTATTCCACATACCTCATTTAAGTAGAATCATACACTATTTGTCCTTTTGTGCTTGACTTATTTTACCTAACATAATGTCTTCAAGATTCATCCATGTTGTAGCATGTATATGACTCTCATTCTCTTTAAAGGATAAATAATACTCCATTGTATGCAATTGCCACATTTTGTTTATCCATTCATCTGTTAATGGACATTTAAGTTGTTTCCACCTTTTGGCTATTGTGAAGGATGCTGCTATGAGCATCGTGTCCAAATAGCTGCTCAAGTCCTTGTTTTGTCTATATACCCAGAAGTGGAATTGCTAAATCATATGGTAATTATATTTTTAATTATATTTTTAATTTTCTGAAAAACCACCACACTGTTTTCCATAGCAGGTGCACCATTTTACATTCTCACTAGCAATGTACAAGGGTTTCAATTTCTTCACATCCGTGCCAATGTATTGTTTTCTGTTTTATTTTGTTTTTATAGCAGCATCCTCATGGATGTGAAGTGGTATCTTATTGTGGCTCTAATTTGCATTTCCCTGATGATTAGTGATGTTGAGCACTTTTTCATATACTTTTTGGCCACGTGTATGTCTTCTTTTGAGAAATGCCTATTCAGGTCCTTTTGCCCATTTTAAAATCAGGTTATTTGTTTTCTTACTACTGAATAACCAAAAAACCACTTTTATTTTTTTTAGAGGCAGGGTCTCACTCTGTCACCCAGGCTGGAGTGCAGTCGTGTAATCATAGCTCACTGCAGCCTTGAGCCCCTGGGCTCAAATGATCCTCCCACCTCAGCCTCCTAAGGTTCTGGGATTACAGGGATAAGCCACCACACCTGGCCAGTTATATATTTTTAAAAATTAAACAATAGCCTGAACTGTAGCTGAATAAGATATATCATAATTTACTCAACTAATTCTCTGTTATTAAAAACCTTGGTGTTTCCAAATTGTTGGCATCATGAAGAGCACTACCTATTCACATTCCTGACTTTGCTTTACTTGTGCTAATAAATTCCTAAAAGTGATAACTGCTGTATCATAGAACATAAACATTTTTTAAAGCTTTGAAATCAATGTGCATTTTAAAATGCAGTTAAAAAGAGCGATGGGAAGACAGAGGAATTTGCTACTGCTGCTACACACTTAAGACCCCAAGAAAACTACTATTTAATCAGTTGAGAAATTCCCACACACAATGTAAAGAGTGGGTATTGTCTGTTCGTCCTGCAACAATTTGTCTTTCAGCATTGACCTACATCGAAACCTTCAGCTTAGGAAAAGAATGTGGGAGCCTCTTAATGGAAGGTTTGATCAGTGGTACTCGGGGGTGCTAAAAGAGTCTATGTGTGAGTACTTTCATCACTGTAGTTCGCTACTGGATCCAGGACCAATCTAAGTCTCTCTCACTTTTCCCACTACTGAAATATGATGCTGTCTCTGGGGTAGAAGCTGCAGAAGTATTTAAGAGTACCCAAGAATAACACAATTGAGAAAATAAACTGAAAAATAAGTTCAAGAGGAGGAAACACCCAAGAATAAATGAAAAGGTGGTAGATTTCTCCCTTCTGAACTTTCTAATTATTAGTTGGTGTAGCCTATACCTCCACAGAGCCTTAGACTTGGGAATCCCGGACAAACTTGAATTATGTCACTCTGTTACTCAGAGACTATTAGCCACTCATGGGCTTTCCGGTCAATCCAAATCCCTTTGCCTAGCACTCAATATTCTGGTTTCCCCCGACCTTGCTCCATCCTTATTGCCCCAGCATAGAAACTTCCATTCCATCTAAACTGATCTATTTCCTATATCCCAAACAAGCAGCATGTATTGTGGAAAGATCTTTGGACTTGGAGTTGGACAATGTGGATTTGAACCCTGGGTCTGCCATTGTTTTATTAAGACCCTGGGCAAAATACTTAATCTTGCCAAACCTCAGTTTCCTCATCTGTAAAATATGGATAACAAAGCCTAATTCGCTGTACTATTATGTGTATGTTAAACTAAACAACAGTATGTGAAAGAAGTTAGCACATGCAGAGTGTAGAGTCTTTGTTAGGTAACATGAAGGTCTTATTTGTCCTGCCTTCTGAGCTTGTGCCTTTGACTTCTCTTTCTGGAAGTCTTCTCTCATTGGAATCCTACCCAACCATCAAAGCAAACTTATTTTTTACCCCTCTTAAAAGCTGTCCCACTCAAAACCTAAGCACTCCCTCATTATACTGTTTCTTGGGCATTTGTCTATACTCCCTAGTATTGGTCATATTTTACTGTGTCTTGGTCTTCTCCAGGTGGCCTGTGAAAGGACGGAAACTATATGTACTACTTCATCCCCCCACCCCAATTTCCCCCCTCTGCATCAGGAATGTTTACACATAGTAGGTGCTAAATAAATATTTGTAATTGACTCTTTTCACTCCCCTGAGCTTCATGACCTGCCTGTATCAGTAGGACCCTAAGGCCTATATCAGTCCTTCTAAATGGACTCACTCCTGGGACAATTTTCAGGGAGCCCTGGTATCAATTTTGTCTCAACAATAATTATAATGAATGTATAGTACCTCCTAGCTTCCAACAGTAGCCTGTAAGGTTTGCAGAAAGGATGTTATTATTATTATCATCATAGAGATACTCAGAGACTCAGAGAGGTCAAGTGATTTGTCCAAGGCCACAAAACTAATGTATAGCAGAACTGGAAATTGAACTCAGATCTACTGGTTGCTAAGCTCATGCTCTTGACCTGACATCATGAAACCTCTTTCCATATTTAACTGTTAATGAACATTTGTCCATCTCTAACGTAATATTATGGTTGAATCTGAGGTCCTTGACTAAGAAGAAAATACTAGTGTTCTTGCATATAGTAACCACCTAAAGAAAGCTCTTCAATGTTTGTGGAGGCATAAAAGAAATGTACAGGATATGCCAATTCTTGGGGAAAAGCTCCAGGTGAGAACTTTGTATAAATTATTTCCCTGAGTCCCAGAATGAAACCTGAGTCTTTGGTTAGAAGATGCCTTTTCCCTTATACTTTAATTAATGATGATCCAGAGCAGCCCTCTTTTTTTTTTTTTATTTTTTTGAGACAGAGTCTCACTTTGTTGCCCAGACTAGAGTGCCGTGGCATCAGCCTAGCTCACAGCAACCTCAAACTCCTGGGCTGAAGTGATCCTTCTGCCTCAGCCTCCCAAGTAGCTGGGACTACAGGCATGAGCCACCATGCCCGGCTAATTTTTTCTGTATATATTTGATTGGCCAATTAATTTCTTTCTATTTATAGTAGAGACGGGGTCTTGCTCTTGCTCAGGCTGGTTTCGAACTCCTGACCTTGAGCAATCCGCCTGCCTCGGCCTCCCAGAGTGCTAGGATTACAGGTGTGAGCCACCACGCCCAGCCGTCCAGAGCAGCCCTCTTAGAAATGGTTCCCCCCACTACACTTGTTACCTCTTAGGTGACCTTCTGCCCCCACCCCTCAAAGTTTGGCGACTTCTGCTCCAAGGCCTTGGCTCTGGCACCCCAGGAGGTGTTCCCCTGCAGTTGCCATGAACTAGAATTCCTCTAGCAAATGGCACACTCTCAACACAGCTCAAGGGCATCTTGGAAGAAAGCTGTACACAGTCCAAAAGGATCAGGGGTGATCTTGATTAGAAGAGATTCTAAGGAACATGCTGTCACAACCCAGTTCTCCAGCATGCCAGCACAGCTCTCAGCTGCACACCTCATCCCCCAGCTCAGCAGACATTCTTCAGATTTAGAGAAGGTAAGAATCCACAGATAGTTCACCTACAACCCAAGGCAGAGCCATGTCTCTCAGTTTCCTTGGTCACTGAGTCAGCAACAGCCTTTCCCTCCAGAGTGTAGGTCTACCCTTTATCCCAGTAAACACTTGGGGAGGCCAAATGAATCTTGATTTAGCTGCTACCCTAGATTCTGTTGATAACAGTGGCTTAAACTATCTGTCCCCCCACCTCACCGCACCCTGACACTGGGGCAGTACAATCGACCTTGCTGAGTTGCTTCCAGATTCGTTCAATACACACTTAGGGAGCACTACCCCCATACCTTGCCAGGCTCTGGGAGTTAAAAGGGTAAGATACAGAATATTCTCATTTTCTCTCAACCCGGTTTCCACTGAAAATCTACTTTCTCACAACCAATAAACCTCATGTCAGCAACAAACCCCAAGTTGCCCACAGACTGTCACATTTGCAATCTCCTGGCTTTTCTGAAATGCACATTAGCATACACATTAAGATAGCAACGACTTAATTATACTCTAATTATTCTGGCCCCCAAATAGGAGTTTGATCTCAATTCACATACTATTTTGGTAGATTGTTACAAGGAACCCAGGCATAATGTGCTTCCATCCTTAACAGGTTTTTACCTTCTCCCCCTCATTTGAGGAAGCCCCCTCTTCCTTTCTCGCTACACTGTCCCTGCTCCTTTCCCCACACCCACCATTCCATCTCAAACACAAGAGTTCAAACAGCTCTCCTCCAAAGATCTTAACCTTGGGACTTTTAGACATTTTCCCTTAATTCTCAGCAGTGCCCCCTCCTCCTCACTGTTCTTCAGCATAACATCAACTCAGTCAAATGAAACAAACAAATATTTACAGACGGAGGGAGGAGGGAAAGATGGGGCAGGGGAGAGCTGTGATTACTGACCCATCCTGGCCCCCTTTCCCTCACCAAGAGAGAGGAAGACAAGCTCAGAATGACAGTTAAGAAGAGAAAAGTCTTGTTTCTTATGCTTTCCTAAAGACCAGCAATGAACAATTGGAATTTGAAATTTAAAAGACAATACCATTTACAATAGTACCAAAAAAAAAAAAACTTAGATATAAATCTAACAAAATATATACAGAATCTATATATGGAAAACTATATAACACTGGTAAAAAAAAAAATCAAAGATCTAAATAAATGGAGAGAGAATCTGTGTTACAAGGTCAATATACAAAAATCAATTTCTGTCCTATATATCAGCAATGAATATCTGGAATTTGACATTTTAAAAAAGATAGCATCTATAAGTCTTATTTCTTAGAGTCACGTGGTTAAAGTGAACACTTTAGCTTGGTGATTAGCAGTTTCAACTTGACTGTGTCCTTTAGCCAGAAGTCCTGGGGATGCTGGATGTTTCTGTGCAGTAGCCCAGATCACATCTTCAATTTGAGTCAAAACGGCATTTTGAGTAGTTCTAATCGTCCCTGGAGCCCTCTGAAGTACTGTATGTCATCTTTTTTTCTGCAAGCCTCTTTCATTTAGGCAGCCAAATTTTCCTCAGAGGCTTCCATTCCTCATTTTCAAACCTGGCTTTCTTGCTTCCAGCTGGTTCTTAAATTTTGGTCTGACATTTCCAAAGGCACCTCCACCTACTGCAAGTCATCCTGCCTTTGTGGCCTTTGTGGCCTTTGTGGCCCGTTTCCCAGCTGTCGTCTGGCCTCTCTGTTCTTCACCCCCTTTTACCTCTACTTCCCCGTTCCTTCCCAGCACACAGGTCCGGCCTTCAAGTGTGTACTTGCCATGGACAACTCTTTTTAAATTGTTTTCTCTGCAGCAAATATTTGCATATGTGAACCCCCCATTTGCCATATGGCTTTTCCTACTTCCAAGCCAGAGGAACTCTCAGATTAATATATATTTCTGGGAAATGAAGTTTTCCCCAGATGGTCTCTGCAAAGCACCAAAGCAAGGTCAGGGTCTGCGCATTCCTTCAAAGGTTTCTGGGCAGAGGTTAGAATTACTCATCCTCTTGCACCCATCAGCAGTTGTCTCGTCAGCGCACCTGATAATGGGACACAAACTGACTCTTTCTTAGCTAAAAACACACCAGAGTTTTAGGGACATGTCGAACCATAAACTGGTATCCCCAGGGAAGGGAGAGAAACCTGCTCAGTTGCTCAAATAATTTCAAACCAAAGCCCGTAGGAATACTTCCACAGGGAAAGAAAAAGAGTATGGATATTAGAAAGATGATGAGGCAGGTGTGCCGAAAAGTTTTCTTAGTCATTCTTAGCCCTAGAAGGCGATGGGGGTAGCCCCACATCTCTACTGGGAAACATATTTCCCCTTTTAAATCAGGAAAGAAAAAACAACAACATAGCCCCAAATAGAGAATGTTTTCTTTTCTAACTGGAAGCAAACATCGCTGATGGCTTTAACAGCTGTCTGCCAACATGGCCTGAGCGGCAGGCAAGCTCAAACATTTTCTGAGATCAACACACATACAGACATACAGTATATTAGGTCAAATTATAAATCCAGGAATAAAAGACCAAATAAACAAGTTTTGGCCTTCTCCAGGCTTCTGTGTCCAACACCAGCTAAGTTAGACTCTAAACCAGAGAAACCTGGATTCCAAGAAGGCAGGTCTCCCAGGAGTTCAAGTAGAAACCTCCCTCTGGTAGGAAAAGAAGGTGCCGTTGTAGATTAAGTGGCTGACGGCTGACCAGGTCCAGACTGCTGGGCTGGGCCTAGCCGAGGCTTCCTTGTGTCTTAGCCTAGCAGACTCTGAGGATGTGTGGCAGGTTAACTTTAGGCCTGCCATTGACTTGATCTTTGACCCCAGTAAATCATTTAATATGCCATGTGCCTTTGTCCATATGTTAATGTTTGGTGTAATTTCGATGAGAATTCCAGCAAGTCTCAGTGTGTCATCCACCAGGGCTAAATCTTTCCCTTTGGAGCTTCTAGGAAGAACCTTCTGGACAGTTACATTGCAGAGAACAGAGGTATCTGGATAAACCAAATTGAAATGCCTGCAGATGGTAACACCAGTCTTGCCTTAACTGTGGCCGAGAAGTAAAAGAAGGAATTTGTTCTTTGGTTATCAAAACTGACACAAAGCTTTTGTGATAGTTTTGCCTTAAGGTAAGAATCCACCAGAGTGTAGTAGGCAGGAGAATACTGTATTCCACCACCACATCAGTTACATGTTATATGACCTTGAGCAAGTCACATTGGCCAAGCTTGTGCATACATTATTACTTGGTCATCAAATCAATGAAATGGATTGGAACTAAAGATTTTTAATGAGATAAGTTGAGTAGAATAGAAAATATCCATGCTTAGTCCACAGTAAAGGTAAGTACATGTGTGTATGTGTGTTTTCTGGGATCATGGGAACAATTAAGTTCTTACTATGGGTAACAAAAAAGTTTTCAACCCAGCAGCTTAGACCACAGGGTTTTGATTTCCTCATCTATTGAGTGGGAATACTTCACTCGATATGTATACATAGATATATATATATTTATCTACATGTTCCCATACATATAATGAGCACCCACAGGGTGTCAGGCACAGTGGTGTAAGAAATATACAGGGTCCTGTCCTCATTGAGCATGCCAATAGAGCACTAGCCAATGCTAGTGGGAAAGCCAGTCATAAAATAACTACATAATTATTTAACTACCCTTGTGATTAGGGCACAAAGAGATTTACAAAGTGTGAAGAGCATGTATAACAGGGTTCCGAACCTGAGCTGTGAGATCGGGGCAACTTCCCTATGGAAGTGACAAAGAAGAAGGCATAGAGTGATGTAGGCCAAGAACTGAGGGAAATAGTCCAGGCAGAAGGACCAGCGAGTGTGAGAAGGCCGTGAAGAAAGAGCAACAGTGTCAGCCCTACGAGGACCAAATGAGATGACAATGGAAACACTGTGTAAACAGTACGGTGTTATCCAAATGTGATACATTATTATTTAAAACAATGAATATAAACATGCCTTAAAGATGAGGTTAGTTTTCTTGAAGCATCCATCAGTGACTACTTGCCAGATACTGTTCTAGGTTCCGGGATATAGCAGTCAACAAGACAGGACCGCTGCCCCCAAAGGTTCTCTTTCAAAGAGGGAGACATCTGCCATGGTGAAAAATAAAGTGGGACAGAGGAACAGAGAATAACAGAGGCAGGGGAGGGTTCCAGACAGAAAGTCAGGGCTCTCTGAGGGGATGATAACCATATCTCAATAAAATACCTGCCGCTCTCTAATGATACATACCTGACATTTCAAGACTCAGTTTCCTCATGTTGAATAAGGACACCTGCACTCACATCACAGGACTTGCCTGAGGACTAAATGAGAGAAGGAATGGGAGGCCCCCAGTACAATGCCAGTGTGAGTAGTGTTAAATGGTGAATATTTAACAGATGTTAAATAATTGAGTGTCTATTGATCTGTTATTCAAGGTATTAAGAATATGTTTAGAAAGATACAGAATGAGAAGAAGGAGAAGGCCTATTTTCAGACAGGCTGGACAAATCCCTCAAAAGGAGTCATCGCTGATCTTAAACTGAGTCAGTTGGGTTCTCTGGGAAGCCGATGCTGAGACACAGTGAGGTTGTGCTAGCACCTTGGGGTGGCGAGTGGTAATGCCTGTGAAAGATAAAAGAGGGAGGAAGCAGAATTGGGCAAGAAAAGCCTAAGCCCATGATTTTGTAACATGTGTCAGAACTTCCTTTGTTTTAAAGGCTGAATAATACGTGTATGGATCTGCCACATTTTATGTATCTATTCATCCCTTGATGGATATGTGGGTTGCTTCTACACTTTGGCTGTTTCAAATAATGCTGCTATGAACATGGGTGTACAAATGGCTGTTCGAGACTCTACTTCCAATTCATTTGTGTATATAGCCAGAAGTGGAATTGCTGGGTCATATGGTCCCCATATGGCTTTTTGTTTTTTGTTTTTTTTTTTTTTAGAGACAGGGTTCACTCTGCCGCCCAGGCTGGAGTACAGTGGTGTTACCACAGCTCACTGCAATCTCGAACTTCTGGGCTCTAAGGATCCTCCCATCTCAGCCTCCCAAGTAGCAGGGACTACAGGCGTGTGCCACCACTCAGAGAGGGCAAGTAATTTGACCAAGGTTACAGAGCTACCAAGTGGCAGAGCAGGGTGTGATACCAGGAAGTAGGCTCTACAGTTTGAGTTTTTAACCTTTAAAAAGTCACATCTTAAAAAAAAAAAAAGTAAAAAGACTTCCTTTACCTCATCATCCCAAGCCTCTAGAAATACTCATTCTCTTCTTTGGTCTTTTATGTTTCAAGCATTTATTTCAACTCGCTGGTATGGCCCATAACACCCTGTATTGCAGCTGCTTTCACACGTCACTATCCATCGCCCTCCTCCCCAGCTCCAGCCCTCCTCCCCTGAGTAACAGTAAACCTGAGCTATTTGAGAGACTATTATCTAAAAAAGAGAGAGACAGAGAGAGACTATATCTAAATATCCGCACAGGGCAGCTTAAGAATGCAGGCTCAGAGACCAGACTTGACCTAGGGACGAAGCCTGTTCTACTGCTTACTAGTTACATGACATTGGGTTAAACTTTCTAAGCCTCTGTTTCTTTATCTGTAAAATGGGACTAATAATAGAACCCACACCTCACAGAGTGTTGTAAGAATTAATGGAGATAATGGAGGTGACACATGCAATAGGATAGGAAAGAACACAATAAAAGTTGGCAAAGAGACTCTATGTTGGAAAAAAATAAAACCAATATCAACACCCACTCCCCCCCCAAGTGGAAGAAAAATTGCATGGTGTTTTTTTCCTAGGGTAGGGATGGGCAGGCTTCAGCTACTTGGTTTTTCTTTGTTCAAAATGCACTACTGGCAGCTTCATCCTCAGCCACAATCTCTTGAAGAAGGAAGGGATTGGTCAGTAAAGGATGACCCAAGAGGCTACCAGAAACCCTAAGTGACTTTCCCCTCCCCAACCCTGAAGCCTCCGTACTGCTTCTGCTCAGGCTCGGGTTGTGCCAGTCCTCCTCCTCTTTCTTTCTTTTTTCCCATCCCTCCCTCCCCACTTCAAACCCTGGGAAAAAAATGAAGAGAAGCACACCAACCAAGAAGCCTTTTCACTGCATTGTGTTTTCTAGCTAGACCTGAACAGACAGCAATCAATTCAACCCTCTCTCACCCTTCCTCCTCTCTTCTTCTCTCATGTCCTCTTTGTTGTTGTTGTTTTTTTTTTTTCCACTCTCAGACTGTGTCTTCAGGCTTAGTAAAAAGCAGTTACCTCCCAGCAGCATGAGGACGCAAGAAGCTGCAGTTGCCTGTAGCACACACAACATGCTTGTAATAGGTCCCCATGGTCTTCAGGACTTAGAAAGGCCAAGAAGCAGGAGATCCTATTCGATTCTCTGAGAAACTCTTCTGCCTGAACACGTTTGTCCCAACACAGGCTCAGCTGCAAGGAGTCACACAGAAAACCTCACTCTCCGACTTCCTCTGGCCAGGAACCTTTCGAAGCCCGCCACATCCCCAGGACAGGGGTTTTTATTCTAAGTCTGAGCAAACCCGGCCAGTTGGACTTGAAATCAACAAGGGTGAAGGAGGAATACACCTTCTCCATTTTCGAAGCAGCCTAGTGGCATTTTGTTTTTTTCCAACAGGGTAACTCCAAATTGGCAAGGCTTTCGAATTTACAAATTTCCATGTCCCCAGACCTCACTGAGGAAAATTTCCTGGTTAGGCTGGTATGTGTGGAGGTTTTGGGTGTGTAAGTAAGAAACGTTTAACAAATAGTTAAACCTGAGCTATGAATCAAATTAGTCTAAACAAGATTCTCCCCTATCCCCATGCTGTACTAGTTACCCTCCTTAATTCCTATCCCAAACATATATTCAAAAATAACTACTATTTATCAAGCACCCAGTGAGTACCAGGAACTGAACTACGTGTTTTATTTACTTACATTGACTCATTTTATCTTCACAACTTGCAAGGTAGGAATTATTTATCATTTCCTCTCTAAAGCACAGACAGGTTAAGCAATTTTCCCAAAATCACCCAGTTCAAATCTCATCTCCAACACAACAACATGGATGAATCTCAAAATCATCACGCAGAGTGAAAGAAGCCAGGCAAATAAAGAGAATACCTACTATATGATTCCATGTATATAAAATTATAGCATGGATGCGGAGAGATAGGAACACTCCTACACTGCTGGTGGGACTGCAAACTAGTGCAACCTCTGTGGAAAGCAATATGGAGATACCTTAAAGCAATACAAGTAGATCTACCATTTGATCCAGCAATCCCATTATTGGGCATCTACCCAAAAGAACAAAAGACACTCTATAAAAAAGACACCTGCACTCGAATGTTTATAGCAGCACAATTCACAATTGCAAAGATGTGGAAACAACCCAAGCGCCCATCAATACATGAGTGGATTAATAAAATGTGGTATATGTATACCATGGAGTACTATTCAGCTATAAGAAACAACGGTGATATAGCACCTATTGT
>CAUYRT010073015.1:0-25498 GCA_963574885.1 Lepilemur ruficaudatus
GGTGGCTCACACCTGTAATCCTAGCACTCTGGGAGGCTGAGGCGGGCGGATAGCTCAAGGTCAGGAGTTCGAAACCAGCCTGACCAAGAGCGAGACCCCGTCTCAACTAAAAATAGAAACAAATTAATCAGCCAATTAAAAAAAATGTATAACAAAAAAATTAGCCGGGCATGGTGGCGCATGCCTGTAGTCCCAGCTACTCGGAAGGCTGAGGCAGAAGGATCACTTGAGCCCAGGAGTGTGAGGTTGCTGTGAGCTGGGCTGATGCCACGGCACTCTAGCCCGGGCAACACAGTGAGACTCTGTCTCAAAATAAATAAATAAATAAATAAAAATAAATGCCACTGAGTTATACATTTTTAAATGGGTAGATTTATATTATGTGAATTTTACCTCAATTAAAAAAGAAAAAAAAACTTATCTTCAACATAGGCTTGCTAAACATATGGCTTGTGAATACCAATCAGCACCGGCCTGCAAGTGATATTAAACCACCCAAAAAAAATGAACCCCAGAGCCTAGCTTCTGAAAGAAACACATGGCTTCCAATAATTTCTTGCATATTGTTATGTAATCAACATTGCTTACTTCTATTTAGACCTGTTGCACCTGTCCTATTAACAGAACTATGTAAAGACCCAGTGACCATCCCTATGCTTTCTTGAAGATTTTTTCCTCCAGCCTCTGATTGTTTTCCCACATGGTGCTGCTTTTTTTCATTTCCTTTCATTTTCTGATTACACCTAAGGAGCTGGCAGTTCCTAGGGCCTCCGTATTAGAGCTCTTCTTTTCTCTGCCCTGCAGGATTTCAGATGACTGGGATCACTTGGCTTCTGAGGACTCCCAAATCTGGGCCTGCAGCCCTGCTGCCTTTCCTGGTCCCAGACCTGTGCAGCACCTGCGTGTTCAAAAGGTGATCATTTCACAAGTGGATGCCAGTAAAAAATCAGCTCACCTTCATATAGTTTTTAAAAAATTCTTTAGAAAGTGCTTTCAAAGATGATATCTCTTTAAATCTTCTCAACATCATCTTTGTGAGATAAATAATATTGCACCTCCCCTACTCCTTGCTTTGCATATAAGAAGGCTGAAGCTGGGAGGGGGCAGTGATCAAGGTCACTGAGCTGATAAATTGCCAAGATACCCACTGTTCAGCATCCCAGTTCCTTACCCGTCCCTCCATAGAATAGTAGTGTCTTTATATCTCTTCAAAATGGTTCCCTCTCCTACATTTGTACTCTCTTGTTAATGTCATTCTTTCTCCATCCAGGTCTGAAACTAGAGACATCCAAGTCATTCTTGACTTTCTTCCCCCTCATCATCCATACATAACCAAAGTCTCTCACTTTGAATCTTATTCTATAGCTCTGGCCACTACATGTCCCCTCTTTTCTCTTACCAGACTACTGAAAAAATGCACTTAGCTGAGAGTTCTCCATTCTAACCCTGCAAGGCTCTGTATGATAATAGTTCATCACTCACTTCCAGCCTGGGGAGCCTTGGTTCATCATCATTATCTATCAGATCACCACAGACCACCACATCAAGGCTTTCGGGTGGCATTCAGGTCTCTTTCCAGGCCCCCACTTCCACCACCTCTCAGGAGTCCTTTCCATGTCTCTGCATTCTGTTCCCTGAAGCCAATGTATCTCACTCTTCTATGCCTTGCTTGTGCTTCCTCTTGAATGCCCTTCTTATCTTCTAACTAATGAAACTCTTCAAAACTCAATTTGAAAATTTCCCCTTTTGTGAAACGTTGCCTGAGTCCACCATACCTGGCCCATGGAGGTTTAGTCAATCCTTATTTGATGTTCAATAGAAAATATTATGCGTAACATGTTGATCAGTTTCCTAGGCCTGCCATAACAAATTAGGTCACAACTTCAGTTGCTTAAAACAACAGACATTTATTTTTTCACAGTTCTGGAGGCCAGAAGTACAAAATCAAGGTGTCAGCAGGGCCACACTCCCTCCAGAGGCTCTAGAAGTGAATCAGTCCTTGCCTCTGGCTTCTGGTGGCTGTCATCCTTCCTTGTCTTGTGGCTACATCTCTCCTTACTCGGTCTTCACATCACTTTCTCCTCTGTATCTGGCTCAAAAATATATATGCCTTTTTCTTATAAGGACAAATATGATTGCTTTTTGACTCATCTAGAAAATCCAGAATACATGCCTCTTCTCAAGATCGTTAATCACATCTTTTGCTATATAAGGCAATATTCACTCTTTAGTATGTGAGGTAATATTCACAAGTTCCAAAGATTAAGATGTGGACATATCTTTTTGGAGGCTACCTTTAAACTCACCAGACCATGGTCACAGTAGGTGATACACTGAGCTATAGCCACCCAGGAGTGTATCCCCACTATTAGAGGATTGGCTCTTCTATATACCCAGTAGTAACTATTTTTGTATTAACACCATCACTTCCTCCCTCTCTTAAGGAAAAATAATGTTCTAGAATGAAAACATTTGACATTCTGTTAGTTAAATCTGACACTTTAACCACTAAAGCCTCATATGTGCACATTTTTTAGACAGACCTTAGCTCAGTGTTTAAGAGGCAGCTAAAGCAATGTTTAAGAACAGACCTGCAGGAAGATTGTGTGGGTCCAACTTATGGTGCAACCTTGGGGAAATTATCTAACCTGTATATGCTTCAGTTTTCTCACTGTAAAATGAGGAACATTAATAATAGCACCTGCCACATAGGTGATTATAATGAATTAGATACAAATTTTCATAGGAAACACACCATAACATTTGCATTATCATTGAGAAAATTCAATATCTGAATATTTATAACTCTATTGCCATAGTGAATTTGTGACAGATGCTAGACATGTTAATCTGTGTCCTCTGATGAACAGGTACTAACATAGGATTAAATGTAAATAATACTTTAAGAGAAAATGCTTCTGTGGAAGGAAATGAAGATGAAGCCAGGTGAGGTTGGGAGCCATGAGACCATGAAGCAAGTCTGACCTGAATGAAGGAAGAGGAAAGAGAGGTCAACTGGAAGCCTCCTAGACCACTGTGCAGTCTTTTGTAAGGTTTGGTAAGGCTATCAGTCAATTTTTGAGCCAAAGTTAGTACATCTTTTTGTTTTCTAGAGAAAAGTTTTATGTTTGCTTAAGACTAAGTATTCTTATATTCTCCAGTGGTTCTGATAGCACAACGCTGAAAACAGCTTTTCAACAAGGGCAATCCTGTCTGATCTCTTGTCAGCTGTGCCTTTTGTCTTAGAGACATTCTTCCTGGAGGCCTTCATCACCCTGTTTAGTTCTGAGCTGTTCTCTAGGCCTAAATAACTGTCATCCAGAATGCCCCTTTGTCTTCATTCTGTAAATTCTATTTGCCTCTCTTACATGTTCATTGTCTGGATCCAGATATTCCTCTAATCTCATTTGTTTACTCAGCTGAAACATAGTCTCTGGTAGTTTCCTGAAATTGAGTGCTCAGTGGATGGGGGGAAGATTATTGTATGTCTAAAAATTGTATGTCTAAAAATCAGTTTATTCTGTCCTAACATTTAAATGATAGTTGTGCTAGGTATAGAATTATGGTTTGAGAATCACTGTCACTCTACAATTTTGAAGGTCTTTTCCATTGCATTCTTATTTCCATTGTTGCTGTCCAATACCATTTCTGCACCTAATTCTTTTTTATGGTTTCATTTCTCCTACCTCTGGAAATTTTTACAATTTTCTCTTTATCCTGTTTCTTAAACTATCATGATGATGTTGCCTCAGTATGAGTCTTTTCTATTCATTATACTGAATTCATTATACTAAATACATGGTGGGATAGTTTAATGCCCTTAGTGCTAACAAATTCTCTTACATTATTTGGTTGATAATGTCTTCCTGGCTATTTTTTGTGTCTTCGTTTTTTCAAACATTTATTAATTGGATTTTAGGTTACCTGGAATAATCTGATAATATTCTTACTTCTGCCCTATCACTCAATATCATTTTCTTTTTATTTCTATATTCTGGACATTTCCCTCAAGTTTGTCTTCCATTGCTTCTATTATTCTTTTTAAATTTTACTTGTCCTATTATTAATTAACGAGAGCTCTTTATTATTCTCTGCTTGTTCTACATTTCATGATGTTTTAAGACACAATGGTTACAATATCTCCATATATCTTTTTGAGATGATTAATAATAATTTCTTTAAAGCTATCTTTTCTTTCCTGTAATTACATAGTCTTTCTCTGATTTCTTTTTTCCTGTTTGTTTTGGTTCATATCTTCTTTGTAACAGGATTTCCTCAAATGGCTGATGTTGCTTGGTTATATATTTACACTTAACACAAAACACTAAATAGGTGAATAGAAGCCTTATTCATATTTGTGGAGTTTATACACAAGGGAGGAATGTTGACTGGGAGGTGAGTAGATAAAAAGATGGCTAGATCACCTGGTAGGCCAAATCTATGAATCTCACCATCTTTCTGGAGATCGTGTTGGCATTCCGCAAAAGGAACCACCAGTGTTCTGTCCAGGAAGGAGACTTAAGGGTAGGACTGGAGGCAGGAAGGGTGGTTCTCACATTTTGGTTTTCAGACTTTTACTTAATCCTATTATAATCAATTCATCTCCAGTTCATCTGCCTCTGGGCTCTTCATTCCTAATCTCTGAGATTCTTCTGATTTAATTTCTCTAGAAAATAAACTTTCAGACTCTTGCAAGTATGGGGAATGGGGAGAACTTTGTCTTTTTAATGAAAATGAAACTTATTTGAGGACAAGGACTAAGAAGCTGACTATTCCTTTAACTGATTTTCAAACAAATCTATGTTTTTTAGCTCTACAATTTACCAAGACCTTCTTCCCTCTGGCAAATTTCTTATCCATTTTCTGATTTGCAAACAAATTGGGTTGGATGGCATCAATTTCTTCCCCACCTGGTCATTTTTATTTAACTTTCGTCTTTTCTGAATCATTTCCACCTACTTCACATACTTACTATCTACAACATATAAATGTTTGCCATTTTCTCTGCCTGCTACATATTTAGGGTTTGAGATGTTTTCCAGATTATTTAAACATGGAGTTTCTTATTCTCTATTTCTTGTTTTCTTTTTGAGAATTCCTAGAGAAGAAAACATCAAAAAATGCTTTATTTATTCCACCATTTTGAAATGAAACTTCTCATTTCCTGTTAAGGCCCATACCCTTTCTCTCTGACATTTCAAACTATACTCTTTATTCTCTTTCTTCTAACAAGATAGTTTTGTCCACCACCATCCCCAAACTTTCAGAGGCCCAGTTTTTCTTCAAAATCTTATCTTTGACCTGAACATCTTCACATTAAATTAATATTCATTTTCTTATTTCCTCAAATAGGATTAAGTTGCATATTCTCTATCAGTTCCAAATTGTCTCTTATACCTCCCCCCACTTCTTAAATTATGTCTATTTCTTTACTTTGAGGATAAATAACTTTCAATATAGGATTCAAAATAAGGAGACTTACAAAACACTACTAATGACAAATTACTCAAAGGAGGGATGGGGTGAGGAGATCACTAAATATCAGGTCTACCAGTCACCCATTTAAACATTGAACTGAATCTCACATATTCTTGCCTTGTTATTTTTAACTTCTAGAAATGCCTAATGGAACATCACAGTATGGATGCACAGTAAATTCTAGCAAGTCAAGCAGGCCCTGATTGGTAAGAGCACAAGTTTCTGAGACAAGTTTAACAACAACAGTCTTCATTTCCATCTATCACAATTATGCATTTTATCCATTGCTTTGGATGTCTTAGCAGGCAAATTAAAAACCCCACAGTGTCAGTAATAAAATAAAAGCAATTAAAATATATCTTATGTTATTAAATAGTCCTGACGGTTGCTTAATTACTTCATAGATTTATAATTAGCCCTTAGAATACCACTGGGTAGTCATTTTATTTTTTGAATGAGCAAACTGAGGCATGAGATAATAAAGTGTGTTTTTAAAAAAATTGTTGGCAGAAATAACAGGGAGAATTAAGAGGCTATTAACTGGGCTTGGCCTAACCTCTTGTTTATCAGCCACATGATCTTCCATGTAAGACATACTTCATGACATTGTTGGGCTTAAAACTCCAAGATACTTTTCACATTAAACAAGAAACTTAAATACAAAAATTATATAAGTCTTCTTATATCTATAACTCCTACTCTATAACATTAAATAAATTGTAATTAAAAATCTTAAGTGTAAAGTTTAAATAGCTTTAATATTTATAGTTTAAATATTATATGTTCAAACTCATTGAAATTATAACATTGCTGGGAAAAAATATAATTACCTTTGTTACACATTAAAACAGAGACTTGGTCATGTATTTTTCTTTAAACCTGTGCCTATTTTAAAGAACACTTAAAATTCTGATGATTCAAATCCAAAGAATAATTTGTTAAGTGTAAGACTATACCAAGAACTTAATAGTTGGATAAAAATCATTGGATTCAAAATCATTCAATTGCCTGAAAGAGCCAGAATTGGGATCAGATTTTTGGAAAATGTGGTCTACTATTAAAGCTCTGAATTGCAATTTAGTGAAGGAAATATAGAGGAACTAAAATATTCAATGTAAAAAGAGAGGGAAAAATAGTATTTTCAAATTATAAAGCAGTAGTGTTGCAACAGAAATTATTCCTTAAGTATTGAGTAGCTCTTGATTGTAGCACAAAACATCTCTCTTTAAACCTAATAGTCACACAGTAATACCTACCCCAGCATGCTGCCGGAAGCATGGAACAACTTTTCTGCCTCAAAAAGACTTTTACGCAGGGAAGGCAGACAGCAAGTTACATTGCTCCCATGCTTGCCTATCCCAGCCGGAGCCCTTGAAGATTGCAAACTGCTTGGCTAAGCCCTTCTGTCCTCCCAAGTCAAGAAGAACCCATGGCTCTCAAGGAATACTGTGAGTCCCTTTCCCCACCATTGGACACAACCTGGAATTCATCTCTGGTGTAGCTAAAGTGAGTCCTTGGATACCTTGTGCAACCTCATTAAGCGGAATCCTCTTCCCTGAACTCACACTGTGTGCAGGTTTCTGCCCCCTTTCTGGGTTCCTCTCTAAGCACACTGAGGACACTGATTGTCCTGTCTAGCTCTTTGTGGCCTCACTTCTTTGGGGGTTAAATACTTTTCCCTGGACTAGCTGAAGTCCTCTTTTAGAGAGAGTCATCTTTCTTGATAGATTTCTTAGGTGGTTGGTGGAGGTCCCATCTCAGCCTGAACGGATTCCTTTGGACCACTTCTTTCATCAGAGCCCCTGCCACAGGATCAATTACAGAAGCCTTCACACAGCTCTTGCCTTTGGACTTGCTTGTCTACTGCACTCTGCACGCCACAGCCAGAATGGTGTTGGCCATTCATCTGCCTAAAACTCCACAGGGGGTTCCTCATTACCCTAAGGATGAATTCCAACTCCTTATCCTGCCGGTTCTAACTTCACTTCCTGTCCTACTCCAACCCAATCTCTCTATTCAACTTCTCCTGGGGTATTTCCAGATCCCCTCCTGTTCTCTGGCCTATAAAATTACCACAAGCTGCAAAGTCCTGAAGCCAGAAGTACCCTTCACCCTGGCTATTGACTGGTTTTTCTAAATACCACCTTTCCCGATGCCAATTTATCTAAAAGTCAATACATTTTAGACATTGCAATTATTTTAAATATATCCTACTCTTTCATAGTTTGTGTTAATATTTTAAGGCTTTCTACCCTATGTGATCGTAGGACTCATGGGAATTACTCTTGCATTTCTAATCATTTTTTTAAATTGCAGGATCTTATGAAAGATGAGATTTTTAAATTTTTTTGCAGATGTTTCTTATTCCCATATTTACTTTTTAACACATTAAGAACATTAAATATATAAAAGGACATTTTAAACTAGCAATTTACACTTTTCAGCAGTATAAAGGCAAGAATCACAATAGCCTATTGTCTTTTATACTATTTAGATTCTGTCACTAAAGGCAGATCAAATATGCATAGTCAATATTTGACCAATATTTCAGTTGATGGATATTCTAGGATGAAACCAAGGTGATAGTCTTTAAATCTAAGGGAGTCATGGGAACAATCCTAAAAAAAGAGAGTAAGAAATGATTATTTAATGTATTATGCAAATGTTTAAATGTACTAAGTGCACATTACTAAATACCAAATTTCATAAAAAGCATATTTAGATGAATTGACTAGTATTCTTTCTTTAATTTTTTTAATATGACCTTATTTGAAAATAGAATTGACTAGTATTCAAAAATGCTTTTTAGTGTATCATATATTTTGATTTTCACTGTAGTCCTATGAGACAGAGCTCTAATTATCTTCACTATAGAGAAGAGAAAACTAAAATTCAGGCACATTAAATGGAATGTCAAATTTCACGGAACTACAGTGAATGGAGGTAAGGTTTGAATCAATATCTTTCCAGAAGCCCAGTGGTCTTTCCACTGTGCTGTCCATAAGTCCTTGACATCCGAGTGATGTCATGAGTCCATGAGCCAAAAAGACAGAGCAGAAAGCATGAGCACTGAGGTCTGCTGGGTTCTTTCATATTTGGGTAGCTCTGAAGAAAAAGATTTGAGAGCTATCCATAGCCACAGGAACATTTCATTAGAAAAACTACAATACTGTGTAACGAACAACGCCAAAGCTCAATAACTTAAAGCAGCAATGATTTATTATAGCTCGTACATGGCTGCAGGCCAGCTAGGGCTTGGCTGATCTAGGCTGAACTCTGTTGGGGCAGACATGCTTTTAGCCTGTTGTATCTAGGAAGATTCGGCTTCATGGGGCAGGTCAGATGAGACATTCAGCTGCAGGCTGCAGATACAGCTTGGTCTTATCTTTTCCTGTGTTTTTGTCTGTGGCTCAGTCTAATGGGCAGCTGTGCATTGAGGGATATGCTTCTTCTGATGATGACAAAGACTTATATAAGAAGGCAAGTGAAAACCTATAAGCCTAGGCTAGAAAGTGCAAGTTGTCACTTCCACATGGCATTGGATAAAGTCAGGGCTGAGTCCCAAATCAAAGGGAGGAAAAATATGCCCTCAGTGAGGCAACCACAGAGTAAGGATACAGAAGAGGATGTGAAGAAATGCAGCCAACCATCAATCTGCTTTCTAAGTAACCCCTGACTTGAAAAGTTGAGATCAGGTACATTGCCTTGACAGTAAAAATAAATTCACTGTTCATTTTTCCATCGATCCTTTCATTCATCCATCTTTTTCCGACAGACCTTGAGGGTCTACTGTGCCAGACAGTTCTGTAGGAACTGGAAATGCAAAATGAATAAAAAATGTTCTCTGCCTAAGACAGAAACATGAAGAATATCTTCATAGCATATGGGAACCTTCATACACTAAAGGGAGAGTACTTGAAACAATTTTTCAGAATGTCAGTTTGGAATATAAACTAGCATGGTAAAAAAAAAAATTAAGTCATATCATTTGATTCAACAACTTTTCATCTCAACATTTAGTGGAAGAAAATATTTAAGTAAGTGTGCCTAGGTGTATATATAAGGATATCAATCAAATACTATTGAAAAGAGCAAATATCTGAAAATAGCCTAAACTCGATAAAAGTAAGATGGATGTCTGGAAGGGAAAACACCAAGTATTTGTTATATGTAGTTATCTCTAGTTGATGGGATTATGGGTGTTATTTTTCTTTTTGTTTCTGTTTAGTTTATATTCTATCTACAGTGAACAAGGATTACTTATATAAAAATAAATTAAATTAAAGATATGAGAAATCAGATGTAACTTTAAATCATAGTTTGACTGCAAATAAGACAGAAAAATAGGATTTCCAGCTGACACATAAACAATTAAAATACAAGGTGATGTGTTTCATGACACTGTATACCAAGTACGAAAAAGCTAACTCTGTCAGGGATGGGTGAATTGAATCCCATGGAAACTTTATAGAGGATGTTCTATTAGATCTAAATCCTATAGGATGTGTGAGACTTCACCAGGTCCCACAGGAGAAAAAGCAGTGAGGATGGTGTGTGTTCCCAGTGAAGAGACTACTTAGTAGAGGTAATGAACAGTTAAGGATATTCTGTAGAAAGAAGACCCACCCAAGTTTTCATCATTATTCAAAATCCTTAAATTGGGTTGAGGAACCAGGGAAAAAATTCATACATTTATACAATTCTCACTATCAAAGTCATTACATCAATTTATTTTCACAATTGAAAAGGTACCAGGGAAAGAAAGGGTGGCATGTTTCGTTAAATGAAAGAGGAAGATCTTAGATTTATGCTATTGAGAAAATGCTTGTAAATCAAGTGTCCAGTTTCTCATGGCCCTTCATTAAATGTTTGAGCATTAAAAAGCTTAGGTGGCTACTTAAAAGACTGTTGAGTCAAACAAAGTTTGTGAGTTGAAAATGATAGATCGCTCATAATCAGACATTTCTTCCCGAGAAAGGCAGAATAGAGGTTTTCAAAACCATTGGGAGGATGTGGTCCATTTACTGATTTCCATCTCTGGACTTGATTTGTAACCATATGATTTCCTCAAATTCAGGCTCGAGAAAAGAATTCCTTCCTGGCAGATATTTTAGACAAGAACAGATTGCCCAGCATCATCAAATTTCAGGATTGTTACATTTTCCAGCAACTATTAGATTCATCCATGCTTTGCATGTGCTCACTTTTTTTTTCTTTTCTTAGAGCTTCTAGATGGTGATTATTTTCTTCTGTTAGTAATAAATAATAAACTTGAACTTTCCAAACTTCCAGTCTTGCATAGAGTCAACATATTTGTTTTACTCCTCAATCAATAACATTAATGGGAAGAGTATGAGCTCAAGGAAAAACTTGAGATCACTTGTGCTGTCAATTTTGGCACAAATGTATTTCTATGCAAGACTATATTTGATTTCTGTCTAATTATTTCATGTATATATCTTATCCCCTTCTTGCAAAAGATTAGTCATTTCCTTCAATGCAGCAACCAGAGCACATATTTCTTTTGCATTTTTGTCCAACTCCCTACCCCCATTAATAGACATGTATAGCATTAAGTTATGTAATTTACCAAAATTGGTGAATTTAGAGAAACTCACATTTTTCTCCTTGCTGTTCTAAAACATGCATATGTACATATCTTGTATTTTAAACTTCTTAATAAAGTTCTCACATTAATTTCTACAGGAAAAATAATTTCCTAGGCACATTTGGATCTAGACCTTGTGATAGATAGTTCTTGACAGAAAGGTAACTTTTTGAGAAAAGATGTAAAAAGTGGCTAAAACAAAATAAAGCATATATAAAAGCATGCATACAAAAATAGTAAGTTAAAATTCTTTTTTTTAAAAAATAGCCTTTCCATTACATTAATATTTCAATTGTTTCAGATTTCCTTTAAAGCTACGGTCCCCAATCCCTGGGCAGCAGCTAGGTAGCAGTCTGTGGCTTCTTAGGAACTGAGCCACACATCACTGCCTGAGTTCCAGGCCCTCCTCCCCCCCACCCCCATCTGTCTGTGGAAAAATTGTCTTCCATGAAACATAGGACCTGGGTGACACAGCAGACGGTGAGTGGCAGGTGAGCCAGGAAACTTCATCTGTCTTTACAGCCACTACAGCCACACTCCATGTTCAACACTGCTTAAGCTCTGCCTCCACCCTCCTGCACCCCACCACCATCTGTGGAAAAATTGTCTTCCATGAAACCTGTCCCTGATGCCAAAAAGGCTGGGGATCGCTGTTTTACAGTACTAGTTTCAATCTTTGCCAGACATTACAATAGTTTGAGACACTAATAGAGAACACTCATATACCAGCTTTACCTAAAAATTATTGAATTTGAATCTCTGGGAGTAGGGCCCTAGCATGGACGTTTTACAGGTGTTAAAAGAAAAAACATTAGACAAATTAAATTTAGCAGAGTTTATTTGAGCAAAGAACAATTCATGAATCAGGCAGCATCCTGAACCAGTAGTGCTTCACAGAGCTCCACTCAGCAATGTGGACAGGAAGTATTTATAGACAAAAAAGGAAGTGACACACAAAAACAGCTTGATTGGTTATAGCTCAGTATTTCCCTTATTTGGGCATAGTGTGATGAAGCATTTGCCTTATATGGACATAGTCTGTGATTGGATGCAGCTTGGATGCAGTGATTGGCTAAGACTCAGCTACCTGTCACAAGAATACACTCTTAAGTGAGGTTATAGTTCATTACATATGGACTCATGATCCTGAGGCAGATTTAGGCTACATTTAATTTAATTTAACACCTTTAACACCTCAGGTAATTCTAAACGGCAGGGCAAGTTGAGGTCCCCTAATCTAAAGTCAGTTACTGACTTGGACCTCTCCAAGAGTGGAAAAGGTTTTGATTGATTGAAAGAAAAATGAACTGCTAGTCATTGATTTTAGGATGAACTCAATTCAACAAATATGTTGAGCCTGCCAATTAGGTATAACGTATGAGGCATGTCAACAGATATTTTAAGGCACAAGAGTCAAAAGTTGCCCCTGCAAAGAGTCTATCAATTCAGTCATGTTGGTCCACTTTTCTTCTTTCAATTTAAGGCCACAACACCCAGACTGCCTGAGTTGTCTATGTATCTTCTGACTCCCTTACATTTGGAACAAATGGCTGAATTCATCAGATGTTCTATTCTCAGATTAACCAGGTGATCTGGCATCAGACTCAGCCTCCATTTCTAGATGGACACTGGTGCCTGCCATAGCATCTGCTCCAAACAGAGTCCTTTTCTCAAGGCTAACCTCGTAGCAGAGCTGAACAATGCTGCTAACTCTAAGAACACAGTCCCTACATAGACCCAAGAAGGAAATTGGATTCCTGACTTCAGATCTTGACCTCTATACCATTCTGTTAAGTGTGAACACTTTTATTTTTTTTCTTCTCTAATGCTCTGTCTTATAAGATGACATGCCCTCTAGCTTCAGACTATTAATACAAATAACTTTATTTTTTAAACACGGTGCTTTCCATAGCAGTTTAATCTATTTCTTTAAAATACCTTACATGTTATGGTCATTTCAATTAGTAATTGTGTTTACATCATCTCTGAGAATGCCACATAATTAAGAGAAAAACAGCCAAAGCCATTCAGTGTTTTTGGCTTATTGTTTGACTATCTGAAAGCATTGCAGCTGGAAAGAATTCCATTAATTTGTGGCTAGCACCGATACATCAGCCTCAAGAACTTCCAAGTAAACAGAGTAAAATTGGCATTGCTATCTTGTGGCAAGAAGCAAAGAACAGAGTGGTACAGAGTTCTCCAAGAAGGAAACATTAACCCAGATGTGAACAAGACAATGAATGAATTGTTCATTCGGACTTTTCAACCTTTCAGCTGTGAGCTGCAATTACAATCACCAATGCATCCAAACACTCAAAGGAGACTTAAACCTGAAAATTACCCATCGTGGCCCAGGCACAATTATGTCTCCATAGCTCCATGAAATACAGGCATCCCAATTTAACTTAGACACTTAACAAATTAAAATTCTCTTTAGGGGAAACCCAGAAAATCATGTGGTCCCTCAAAATACACACACACACACACACCCCATATTAAAAAACAACTGGCATTTATCTTCAAGAGTCAACTCTTCATACTCATTGCATAACACTCCTTTCACTTCTAATCAGAAAGGCAATCTTTCTTCTAATATGGTAAATATAATTTATTTGCTAATCTACCAGAAAGAATTACAGCTGGCTATTTTAGGCCTCTGACTTCAGAGTGGTTTACTACCATAACTTTATTTGTTCTGCCAAGGAACACAAGTGTTTGTATGTTCTTTGCTTAGATGCTAAAGTTCTGAATCATGTTTTTTTAATAAGTAGCTTAAATTATTTTAAATGGTGACCAATCAGAAGATCTCCTCTATTTTTGAAGTATATGATTACGCTTTTGCTCTCTTAAGAGTTTCTCTATCACGTAAAAGCCAAATCGGATTGTTTTAATGCTCCCTTCTTAACTGGTTGTGTTTCTTCATTGTTAATGGTTCCATCAGGGTGTTCACTTCAATGTGCCATAAGGAAAGCTGCTTCCGGTAGCGTTTAGTTTAACCAGCCAATATGAATGAAACTATTTTAATATCATTTGCATATATCTCCCATAGAAATCTCTCTGATGTCACCTTGATACACAAAATACAAAAACACTTATAGACTGTTGGTGGGATGGCAAACTGGTGCAACCTCTATGGAAAATAGTGTGGAGAGTCCTCAAAGAACTACCCTAATGATAGTAGACATACCATTTAATCCAGCAATCCCACTAGTGGGTATTTACCCAAAGGAAAAAAAGTCACTGTATCAAAAAGACACCTGCACTAGAATGTTTACTTCA
Source organism: Lepilemur ruficaudatus (assembly GCA_963574885.1). Taxonomy (NCBI): domain Eukaryota; kingdom Metazoa; phylum Chordata; class Mammalia; order Primates; family Lepilemuridae; genus Lepilemur; species Lepilemur ruficaudatus. The sequence goes on from CAUYRT010073015.1 coordinate 14,366, forward strand.
GCCCAATTTACAATCACAAAAATGTGGAATCAACCCAAATGCCCATCAGTTCATGAGGGAATTAATAAATGTGGTATTTGTATACCATGGAGCAGTACTCAGACATTAGAAAAAATGAATTAGACCTTTTGCAACAATCTGGATGGAAGTGGGGACCATTCTCCTAAGTGAAGTAGCTGGTCAGCACTCATGTGCACAGATAAAAGTAAAACTCAACAGAAATTGTGCAAGTGGGAGGGAGAAGGAGGGGATGGATGAAATCATACTTGACAGGTACAATGTACACTATCTGGGTGATGGGCACACGTAGAACTTTGACTCAAACAGTACAAAAGCAATCCACGTAATCAAAGCATTTGTACCACTGTAATATTCTGAAATTTACAAAAAGATCCAAATAAATAAATAAAATACAAAAACATCTTGATTGTATTATTTATCTATCCTTTGAAAACTGTTCCAAAATCATTAGCTGTTAAAAAATCATGTAGAAACCGTTTTACTAATTTTTTCCAGTTAATATTATATAAAGATTATTTTAGGAATCACATTAGATACACAAAAAGACATATGTAAAGTGTATGCATGCATATTAATATAGAATGTTCACCAAAAGAAAAGCATTGAACTTTTAGGAAAGGAAAGAAAATGACTTCCCCAAATAATAAAAGGATATGGAACAGCCAATGACTCTTAATTCATTTAAGTCAGAGCATAATATCTTTTTCTGATACTACATTATTACTTTATTTTTAAAAACTACTTTTTACGCACAAGCTCCTAGTTATAAACATGATACCATGTTGACTTTCAACCTGTAAATATTTCTGTCAAATAGCTCTTCTAAAGAGAACAGAATGAAAATCTGAACGAATTGCACGTGCTAAGACATTTGGGTACATTAATTCAAAGCTGTAGGCAGAAACGATTTGCCTTTATTTTTATAAAGAAGAACTTCACTGTGGTAAAAGAACTCTCTGCGCTGTTCTCTGCAAGTTTTCACTTGAACAAATACAAAATACCCTCTTACCATTAAATTACCTCATGTGAACTTGATAGTAAATCAAATAAGCATGTTTCCAATGCTTTTATACTCAATTAATAAAACATTGATTTTTAGGAGAGATTTCATGCTTAAGAAGTTTTATGGAGAGGTCCTTAAGTCTGGCTTTCTTCTTAGAAATTGGACATGATACTTTTGTCAGAAGAATGTCCAAATAATGAATAGCTATTGCAATTCAGGAATCACGAGCACCAACATTTCCAAAACTCTATTTCATACTCAAAAGCCCTTATTGCCAAAACTAAATCAGGCACCCATATGTCTGAGGAAACATTGTGCTAATGGTAGATTTCTTTTTATGATTCTTGTATAAACTGTGAATATTGGTTTTGGTGTAGAAATCATAGCACATAACATGATAATTTTTATTATAAAATATAGCCTATGACTACTGGAAATTAAGATATTTTTCCCTTTGACATTTCAGTGAGTGAACTTCCCTTATATGTCTCTCCATAGGAGTCTGTTCAAGGATATATTCTAAAGCAATAATTTCCAAACTTTTGACTAGTGGCCGATACAAGAAAACTTCATTTTACTTTGAGACTCGAAGACACAAACATGTATGTGTACAATTGAAACGTTAAATTTCACAAAACAAAACTTTCCTATACTACAAGCCTTGCTCTTATATTTTCTATATCACTCCATTTCTCTCTGTTCTTGGCTATTCTGTTCTATTTTTCCATGTTGGTTATGATCCACCGTATTAATTTCATGAACCATCCATAGTTTTCCATCCAGAGTTTGAAAAACACTGTTCGAAGAAGAGCCTTGACCCTGCTTATCTCTGTGCTAGAGGCAGAAAGGCCATCTGTACACACTCATGTCACTTTCAGGCTCCCCAGTATATTCCAGACCCCAAAAATATAACTAAGGTCCAGGCCTTTGTGCTGGAAAATCATTGCTGTCCAACACATAAGATTTTGCCTGTGAGAAACTGTATTTGTACAAATTATCCAAAGGGTGGGCGGGTCATCCATATGAACAAATAATTTCTGACATCTACCTCTGAATTAAGTCACACCGACAAGATTCAAAGAGCAGATTTTTGTCAAGCATCCATCCTGAGCATATGCCTCAGAGGAATGCTGGAAGAATCAAGCTTCCAGAAGAAGTGTGTCTAATCTAAGGATGCTCTGGTTCAGAGCATCCCAAACTTTAATGCACACAATTCCCTGGGGAGTCTGCTAAAGTGCTGATTCTTGTCCAGTACAGCTGGGGTGAGGCTGAGACTACATTTCTCACAAGCTCCGAGGTGAAGCCAGTGCTGTTGGTACAAGGACCACACTTTGGACAACAAGGGTCTGTGTGAGATGATGTCATTCTGAAATTGACTATTTTTTATTTTTTTGAGAGTTCTTGAAACAGTTCCTGTGTTTCTATCAAAAGAATTGTTCTTTTCTAAATCAATTTCTTTGCATTTGGAAAAAATAGTTACATTTGGTTAAATTAGATTAATTCCTAGATCTATGTTATATACATACTGTCGATTTTTCAATATTATTATTTTTTTTAGTTCTCAACTATTACTAACTTACACTCTGATTCTGCCTCTCACTTGTGTATATTATTAGGAAATGTTTAAAATATATTTTAAAATAAAACATCAGTGAGAGCATTATTCAAGAGACCAGAATCTATGGGACAGCTGAATCAGTGTCCACAACCCAAGGCCTGTGTTCCAGGAAACCTGTGAGTGGTGCCTCTCATATGTACCTAATCGTGTTGAACGTTTAGTGAATATTGTGTGAGAACCTCTCTTTGACAGCATGCCACCTGACCTGTACCCAGTATTGGATTTTTGAGTCCTGAGAATGATAGAGGCAGTATGGTAGGAAAAGTCTCCCACTGCCTTCATTTGAGGAGACTTGTACACTCAATGAAACTAGCTTGAAATCCCCATTTCATAACCACCATAGTAGAAAAACACCCCTTCCTCTCTTAGGGCTTTTAATGAAAACATGACTACAGTTAGGCAAAAGTTATGTGTGCATTTGGCCCAAGACATGAATTTTAAAAGAATCAAATGTATTTATTATTATTACAGTGGTAATTGCTTTGTTTACAATTCTCTGCTATGGTAAAAATATTATATGCACAAAGAACTAAATTTAAAATGACTTTTTAATTCAGTTGAAATTGATGGTGGGCATCAAAAGCTCATAAATTTTAATTTTAACAACAAATGAGATGCATAGTGGTGGCGGAAAGAAACTAGTTGAAAAGAGCAGAGGGAAAAATTATTTCTAGACACAAACTTCAATTATGTCTTAAATTCTATTGACCTGCATCTTTCTGGAGCTATCTTTTAGGTACAAAATGAAAAAAAAAAAATTCTGTAAGTGGAATGGATGTTGGTCATGTGTCTGCTCTTTAAAAAGAAATAGTATACTACTATATATATGGGAATTATGAGACAGTCCTCTGAATGCACTTGGATTCTTATCTAATTTCTGCTGATTTCCACCAAGATTAACATTAGAGAGATGCTACCAAGAATGTGACTTTGGAGAAGAAAAAATAACATGAACATCTTGTTCTTTTTAGCTTGGAGAACATAAAATATATTAGCCAGCAGTTGATCCTGTTCCTCTTGGAAGAGGAGTTGGGAAACATCATTAGAAATGAAAAAAATATTTTATCACAATGGAAATGAATGGAAATTGGAACTGCTGGACTGTGGTATCTGTGTGGATGAGTAATAAATACACAAGCCGGACTCTTCTTCTCGGCAGCATCATGGGGTATGACATTAGCAACCTCAAGTGCCCCTTGGGCATAACCCTCCATTTCCATTTTTCCCAAAGAAAGAGGTTGGAGTCAACAGCTAAGATCTGACATGAATACAATATCACCTGATGTTCAACAAAATCCAGGATGGACTAGGTTCAGCAATTCTCAAAATATTGGGGTTTTGTTTAACATCTGTTTTAATCTAACAACATTTCGTATTTATCATTCACACACACATGCACACTTGTTCACGTGTGCCAACTTAGCCAAAATAAAACAACCCTTGCCACTTGAACTTAAGAAAACATTATAAATGTTCTCCATCTATTTCCTCATCTGTAAAATGAGGGTGTTAGAATAGATCAGATCGTCTTTGTGATCTCTTTCAGCTCTAATGATGATCAGCTAAGTGATCTCAGTACTTAAAGGGAACATGCAGGGAAAGGTACATGCACCTCTTAGAGACAGGACTCCAAGAGCTCCAAAGAAATGTCATCATGGCCCTATTTTGACAACACTAAGATTCCTCTCCCTGACCCCTAAACCCAGTGAGCACTGTATTATAAACCTTCATTTTGTAAATGTTTTCTATACGTACAAAAAAGGATCTCAAAGTTCAGCAATTCTGAACGTGGACCACCTCTCTCCACCTAACGTTTGTTATTTGTGGCAGACAAATCATCAATTCAGAAAGCACAGCAAGAAAGGCTCAAGAAGTCTTAGAAAACATCACATTTGACCAATAGAACGATGGTCATGTAGCTCCCTCTGAAAAGCTAATTAAGGCTGTGAAAATTTTCCCTAGACTAATGTGGATCCAAATACACACACACACACACACACACACACCCCATTCTTGGTATAATCCAGTAGCAGATGTTCTTGTTTAACATGTTTGAAAGAGAAAGAGAAAGATCAGCCAGAAATTAGGTATCTAGTCCTCCCTGGTTTCTTAAGATCATTCATTCATTCATTCATTCAACAAGTATTTATTGGGAACTTACTAAATTCCAAGCACTGTTTTAAGTCTTAAAGATACAGTAGTGAACAAAACAAAGTCCTTGTTGAAAAGCTTACGTTCCGTTTTTTGTGTACATGCATGAATATGTGCATGAAACCTAGACTAAACATCCTGAAAGTGAGAGGATAAAGATGAAAAGTCCCTATGATAAGATGACATTCCAGCAGAGGCCATGATTCCAATGAGAGATCCAACCAGGCCAATATTTGAGGAAGAGCATTCCAGGCTGAAGGAACACTAATTTTTAAAAATTAAAATGAGAACTGTTCTTTGCATGTTTGAGGTCAATGGAATTGGTTTGCACTGGATAGAAGAGATTACATGTTGACTTCAACAATGGGTTGGCCCTAGGACAAGAGATGTCCAGTCCATATAATTTTAGTGTAAAAAGAACTTATTATTCCACTTAATAGTACTGGTCTTTAGAGGAAAAAAGCCCCTTAGTTTTTTACTACCATATTTATTCGTAGCCTTTCCTAGATCCATGAACCCTGACTTACGCTCACTCCAAGATCCACAAGCTTCCACTTCACTCTAAGAAGTTATTTTTGTTATTTCTACCTTGGCAATAATAGTCTGCCTTTGTCAAATGGCCTCTGGCCTAGCAGCTCTTTAGTTTGATATCTTTGGTCTGTGTCTTATTTAAAACAAACAAAACTCTCTGATAGCTCAAATGAAATCAGATGATTTAAAAATATATGTTGTACACAAGCAGTAACAATTGTTTAAGGTCAGATCTATGAGTCTGTGTTAACTAACCTGGTAAGAGGCATGCATAAAAATTATCTACTCAATGATAAACAACTAGATAAATTTACCTTATAAATTTGGATAAATTATTTTAATCATGTAACTGTACAGTCCCTGGACATTTAGAAATTGCTTCGTAATTTAAGTTTGAGCTGCCAATTCCCCCATGAGCCTTGCATCAGTTTCCTAGGGCTGCCATAAGATAGTAGTAAAAATTAGGTGTCATAAAACAAGAGACATTTATTGTTTTACTTTCTGGAGGCTAAAAGTCCAAAATCAAGGTATTGGCAAGGCTGTGCTCTCTCTGGTGGCTCTAGGGATCAAATCTTTCCTAGTCTATCTTCCTGTGTTAGCCTGCAATCCTTGTCATTCATTAGTTTGTAAATGTGTCACTCCAGTCACGTGGCCATCTTCTCTCTGTGTATTCACACACCATCTTCCCTCTGTGAGTGTCTGTTTCTGTGTCCAAGTCTCCCTTTTTAATAAGGGTACATGTCACATTGTTTAGAGTCCACTTAATGACCTCATTTTAACTTGATTATCTTTGTAAAGCCCGATTTCCAATAAAGGTCACATTTTGAGGTATTGGGGATCAGAATTTCAACATCTCAACATTTCAACTCATAGTACCTCCAATCCACCAAACCTGCTCACATAATGTACCATTCAGCATAGAGTAGGAAATGTGTTTAGCTCATTGTCTCATACCTAGTTAGTGCTCAATAAATAAATGGTGGCCATTATATTAGTAATTCTTAGTGTCTAGAAGCCAGAAATGAGCTGTGATGTTAGTTCCTGAATGTATGACTCTTACATTGTATCAGTTAGCTATTTCTGTGTAACAAACCACCCCCAGACTCCGAGGTTTAAAACCACCATTAGTATTTGTTATTTTTCACAAGTGTACCAGTCAGCTGGGTGATTCTGCTCTTGAATACTTTCACTCATTTTTCAGTGGCCAATGACTCAATTGGCTGGACACTGGCTGGTCTAGCATGGCCTCATCTGGGAAAATTTATCTCTACTGAATGTGGTCTCCCATCTCCCAGCAGCTTAGTTTGGACATGTTTAATGGTGGCTGGGCAGAGTTCCACCATAAAGTATGAAAATACAAGAAGCCCCTCGAGGCCTAGGTTTGGAACTGGCACACCGTCACTTCCACTGCATTCTTTTGTCCAAACAAATCACAAAGTCAACCCAGACTCAAGAGGTGGGGAAACAGAATCCTCTCTCGGTGAGCAAAGTTATAAGTTTCCATTGCAAAGGGTTTGGATAGAAGGAGGGGTGAAGAATCAGGGATATTTTTGCAATCAATCTAATGCATGCCTCATATAGCCATTACCAAAAAATAAAATAAAATCTGCATGCTGCCAATAAGTGTCTTCATCTTCATTAGTCAGGATTGCAGTCTCATTTTTTAAGTTCACTCACGTTCCATTCCAAATATTGATGTATGTATGGTTGTAAAGTATGCCCATAGTCAAACTCATGGACTCACTTCCTTTTATTGTCTGACATTTGTAAGCCAACCATAACATGCCCCACACATGAAAGCTCTTGATGGTTGGGGACAAAGTTTTGCTAACTCACCAAATCTTACTATCCAATATATCTCTCTGGAATCTAGGCAAAAAGGTCTACATCTTGACCATTTCAAGATTTCATTCTCCTGGAAAATTAATAGTGAGCCAAAGGATATGGGAAGGAGTGATAAGGGAATTGTTCTAAGCCCCACTTTGATTTCTGTAAGGAGCCTTGTGCTTTCCTTAACCTCACACATTCATTGGCATCTGTACTTCAAATCTTCTACTTTTCTTTTTGAATTAAAAATTAAGATTCCCAGGGGAAATTATGCAATGGGAAATGGACACCTCAATAAACTTGGCTCACACATTTTATTGATTATCATAAATCTAATTATTGCAATAAAACTTGAGAAAACCAAAAAAAAATCCCTTTCAAGCTCCAGTGGTATATATTTCTTTCTATTAGGGTAATACCTGCCTGATTGTAATGTACTTTCTGAAAAATAATAAATAAATCAGGGAACCATTCCAAACTAAGTTTGCCTCAATTGTCTCGCAAAAATCTTGATGGCTTTTTAACTGTTTTCATGAACTGATGGGCACTAAATAGGATAGCAACTGTTTAAAGCACTTACTCAAATGAACATTAAACTTAAAATATAATGCATAAAAAGTTTAAACTAAAAAAATTCAAATTACACATTTGCTGCTACATAGAACTCTGGATTCTGGACTCTTTTTTTTTTTCTTTTACTGACTTCTTAAAATTAAAAAATACTTAAGTTGTGCCTAATAGGGGTCTTATTTTCTTTTTGGCAATTGCCCGAGGCCCCATGATCTGTAAAAAGGCAGAGCCTTAGACTTAGAAAGCTTCATTTCACTTCTTATCGTGGGACTGGCTGGTGTGTGGTTTCTCTGCCCTCTGAACTGTCTCCCTCCGATGGTCCCTGATCTTCAGCCGGTCACATCAAGACAAGAGGCCGTGCCCCAGTGTTGGTAAATAAGGCCGACAAATAAGAAAGACAACGCTTTCTTTCGACAGTGTCAGAGGTTTAATCCACTCCAAGATCCAAGTTCTTAATCATCTTTGAAACATAAACCATTTCCTTTTTGTATCTCTGATTTTTTTTTTTCTGGAATAAAAGAGAAAAAGAACACAGTGGAATACAAGTTTATTGATTTTGTGATAAAAGAAAGAAAAAAACCTCTTTAAACTAGATATCTAGATGTGAAAACTCAAAAAAAAATAGTTTTTAAATTCTGAAACCTCTTCCAAGGAAAAAACCTATATAGGAAAGTCATCAGTTCAGTATCCGGTTAAGGTATGTCTGGCATTCCTTCTGTAGTCCCTCAAACTTTCCACCCACAACAATGTTGCTTTCACTTGTTTCTCAAGGAGACCTTTTTCATTCAGGTGAATAATAAGAAATAAGTGGCCGCAAGCTGGGGCAAAACATAAGGTGTGGAGTATGTTTGCATTGTATGCATGCGATGAGGTGCAGTTTTAGAAGGTCCAAGCATAAATAGAGTCTATTGCTAGGCCTACCACCTGTTAGTTGTGAGTCCTTAAGGAAGTTAATTAGCGTTTTTGAACTTCAGTTTCACTCATCCACAGGAAGGGGATAACAACACACAAATATAAAGCAATTTGCATGTGATAAAGCGGTATAAGGATGTTATTTGCCAGAATTCTAAAGTGTTGTGAGCCCAGTGGATTGACTTTGACAGTAAAGGATAATTTAAGATAACATTAACAGCAACTAATCACATGGAAGCACATTTCACTCTTAAATGTCAAGAAAAAAAACAGACTCTTGTCTTTATCATGAAAATACTAACGTATGGGTAGGATTCTTCAAGGAAATTAGAAAGTCACTCAATACTTAGTTTGGCTTTACAGGCCAAAGGCATCTTACAGGCAAAGAAATAGATCTTGGTCTACATCATTACAAGAAAAATTAATTGGCAATATGGACTTCAGTTCTCCACATCTTGCTTTTTGATTTTTACCTGGCACCCAACACCTGATATGTGAGAAGATACTTAATAAATATTTTGGACAAAGTAAAATGCACCCTAAATATTTTGTTTTGACAGTAATGTATAATAATTCAAGTTATCTTTTTTTCTCTCTCTCTCTTCCACTTTTTATATTGACATTCTTAAGAGAGGACCATATTTGATATCCTCACAATTTCTACAGGTTAAAAGATTTTCCACATTCATTCCTTTTCAGGGTACTACAAGCATAACTATGAAAAGACTGTTGTCTTTCCAGAACACTTCCTAGATAAACTACAGTGCTAGTGAAACATTCTGCAGTTGTTAGAATTGGATGTTTTCTTTGAAGAGGAAGTTGAACATGTCTCTCTAAAGTTTAAGATGAGCTGACAATCAAAGTTCAATGTCAAATAGATTTTTTTAATTCTTTATACTCCAATATAAATAAAAAATTCCATTAATTTCATCAGAGATTCAAATGGAAAATGAAACACAAATTTATGGTAACATTTAAAATCAGGAGGAAACTGACCCAGTCTTGGCTGAAAATAAATTATCTTCAAGAATGTGGTTTTGTCAATGTACCTGTCAGTGAATCTTTCCCCTCACTGTTAGCATTATTTGAATTTTATGTTTGTCTTCTCTTTTGGCATCTTCTCCACCACCACATCTGTCCTATTGCTTGGATAACTAGTCACCACAGCAAATCCCAATGCTTCTTATTACTTGTCAGCAGAACAAAATAAACTTAATCAAAAATTCCCTGTTCCCTCTCAGCAAACCAATGAGTGTCACCAGGAATACCAGGAATGCAAATCTGAGTCTGGAAGGCCAGCATCCCTTTTTTCCCTACCTAAGACATCATTCCACCTTTCCATAAGATGCCATTAAAACTCATCCACTCATTTATTATGATGCATGTAACTCAGAAATGAGTAGCACACAAGCCCAGGCTAGAATGTATCACAGCAACAGGGTCATGGAGCCACCAGTAAACCTTTCTGTGTGAATCCTGTTGCTTACTTCTTGGAACTAACCAAAGTGAAATGACTTAATAAAATCTTCATGGCAGAGTCATACGAAACTAACAGCCAGAACATTTCAACTAAATTTCCCTAATGTATTACTGTCCAAATCCTTATCAGTCTTCAAATCCAAATTATCTGTTCAAGTCCAATTCTTCCTCTTTCTGCAGAGTTCTTTTTGAAGTTCTTTAGAAGTCTTGGGCCAGAAGAAACCAGCAGGACATGGAGGAGAAGGGTGATTACTCTCTGAAAAAACTGACTACATCTCTTATATTATTAAAATAAATCACATTGTGGCAAAGACTTAAAAACCATATGTCAAGTGATGAGGTTAATAAGAAGTTGCTGTCACATGGACCATGCTAAAGGGCATGCATTGCTGGCCAACTCTAGACACTAATGCTCAGCTTCAGCATCATTTTAGTGATAGGTTTTCTCTTGCAGTTCTATTCTTTTGCTTTCACCTTTTTTTTTTTTTTTGTCTTCGAACAAGTGGAGAAAAACACAAGCCATCACACTCCATGTGGTACCCTCTTTGCATGTGTGAAGCTGCTTAGAGTTAAATGTCACCAGCTGGTATACTAGGTTGGCTACGGTCCACTTGATACCTCCACTATGTGATTTTTCTTAAGAATACCTTTGGATAAGGAAAGAGAGTCTATGACTGCCCTGTTAATTCATTTTAAGACATTGAAGTCATCATGTCAGGCTGTTTTTTTTTTTTTTTTTTTTTTTAGACCGTCGCACTCGTTTGCACAGGCTACCGTGCCATGGCAAAAGCCTACCACACACCAACCACAAACTCCGGGGCGCAAGCTAAATACTCCTGCCACAGCCACCCAAGTGGCTGGGATAACAGGCATGTGCCACCATGCCCGGCTAATTTTTTCTATATGGATCTTTAGTTGGCCAATTAATTTCTTTCTTTCTATTTATAGTAGAGACGGGGGTCTCACTCTTGCTCAGGCTGGTTTCGAACTCCTGACCTTGAGCGATCCGCCCGCCTCAGCC
>CAUYRT010073018.1:0-21977 GCA_963574885.1 Lepilemur ruficaudatus
GCGATACAAGTAGATCTACCATTTGATCCAGTAATCCTATTATTGGGCATCTACCCAAAAGAACAAAAGACACTCTATAAAAAAGACAACTGCACTCGAATGTTTATAGGAGCACAATTCACAATTGCAAAGATGTGGAAACAACCCAAGTGCCCATCAATACATAAGTGGATTAATAAAATGTGGTATATGTATACCATGGAGTACTATTCAGCCACTAAAAACAGTGGTGATCTAGTACCTCTTGTATTATCCTGGGTAGAGCTGGGACCCATTCTACTAAGTGAAGTATCCCAAGAATGGAAAAACAAGTACTGCATGTACTCACCATCAAATTGGTATTAACTGATCAACACTTAAGTGCACATATAGTAGTAACATTCACCAGGTGTTGGGCAGATGGGAGGGGGGCGAAGGGGATGGGTGTATACATATCTAATGGGTGAGGTATGCACCATTTGGGGGATGGACACTCTTGAAGCCCTGACTCAGGTGGGGCAAAAGCAATATATGTAACCTAAACATTTGTACCCCTGTAAAATGCTGAAAAAAAAAATCTCAGGGGAAAGTTTTTTATTTTTTTATTTTTATACTTAAATTTTGGAGGAGTTTTAGGTTCTCAGCAAAATTGAGCTTAAGAGACAGAGATTTCTCAAATATTCTTCACTTAACACATGCACAACTTACCCCACTATCAACATCTCCCCTCAGAATGGTACTTTTATAACAATTGATGAATCTTCATTGATACATCATAATCATCCGAATAGTTTACATTAAGGTTCATTGTTGCTATAGTACGTTCTACGCACGTGGACAAATGTATAATGACATGTATTCAACATTAAAGCAACAAACAAAGTAGTTTCACTGCCCTAAAAATTATCTGTGCACTTTATTCCTCTCTCTTCTTTGTCCCTGACAGCCACTGATTTTTTAACTGTCTACATAGTTTTGTCTTTTCCAGAATATAAAATAGTTGGAATTATTAATATATAGTATGTAGCCTTTTCAGAGTGTCTTATTTCATTTAGTAATATGCATTTACCTTTCCTTCATGTATTTTCATGGCTTGCTAGTTCATTTGCTTTTTTAGCACTGAATAATATTCCACCGTCTGGATGTACCACAGCTTATTTATTTATTTACTGATTGGAGGACATCTTGATTGCTTCCAAGTTTTTGTAATTATGAATAAATCATGTGCACATTTTTATGCAGACATAAGTTTTCAACTCCTTTGGGTAAATATCAAAGAGCACAACTGCTCTACTGTATGGTAAGAGAACATTTAGTTTTATAAAAAATTAGCAAAATGTCTTCCAAAGTGGCTGTACCCTGTTGTATTGTCACCAGCAATGAATAAGAGTTCCTGTTGCTCCACATTTTTGCAGAACGTGATGTAGTCAATGTTCTGAATTTTGGCCATTCTATAATAACAGGCATGTAATGATATTTTATTATTTTAATCTGTATTTCACTGATGACATATGATGTGGAACATCTTTTCATATGTTTATTTTCCATCTGCATATCTCCTTTGGTGGGGTGTTTGCTTAGATCTTTGACACATTTTTTAATTGGGTTGTTTGTATTCTTACAGTTGTTTTAATTGTTCTTTGTATATTTTTGATAAAAGTCCTTTATCAAATGTGTCTTTTCCAAATATTTTTTTTTCCGGCCTGTTGTTTGTCTTTTCATTGTCTTGATAGTGTCTCTCACAGAGTAGAACATATTAATTTTAATGAAGTCCAGTTTATCAATTCTTTCTTTCAGGGATTATGCCTTCGGTGTGGTATATAAAAAGTTATCTCCAAACTCAAGGTCATCTGGATTTTTTCCTATATTATTTTCTAGAAGTTTTATAGCTTTGCTTTTTACATTTAGGTCTGTGATCCATTTTGAGTTAATTTTTGTGAAAGGTGTAAGGTCTATATCTAGAATCATTTTTTTTTTAATATGGATCCAATTTTCTAGCACCATTTGATGAAGAGACTATCTTTGCTTCATTGTATTGCCCTTGTTTCTTTCTCAAAGATCAGTTAACTATTTATTAAGTATATTGTTGGGCTCTATTCTCTTTTACTGATCTATTTGTCTATTCTTTTTCCAATACTACACTGTCTTGATTTTTTTATAGTTTTACAGTAAGTATTGAAGTAGCATAGTGTCAGTGCTACAGATTTATTCTTCTCCTTCAATACCAGCTTACTCCATTCTATTTAGCCCATCTGGTGAATGTGTTATGTCAGATATATTGTTATTCAATTCTAAATTTTTATTTATTTAAGAATTTGTACTGCCCTGCAGAGAGTGCGTATCCTTTCTTTTCATTTTAGAAAACTTTATTTTTACCTCATTGAGTATTGTTATAATAGCTGCTTTAAAATGTTTGTCTGATGACTCCAAATCCTGAGTCATTTCAGTGTTAGCATGCTAATTATGCTTTCCCTTGTTTCTTTGAATGTTAAAAATTTTAGATTTTATTGAAAACATTTTTAATATTATATTTTGAGATACTTGGTCCTATTAAATTATGAAGAATGCTGACATCTGTTTCTGTGTTTGTTTAAGCAAGCAATGAATCCATTTGAGTTGAAAATGTAATTTCTCTCTCACCTTCTATGAGCTGTGATTTCAATGTCATGTCCATTTCAAAACCTGTTCTATGATGCTATAAATTTGCCCCTGATATATGCCACTCTGATTGGTAACAAAGTTACCAATTAATGGTTTATATGGTAGTTTGGTTTTCATTGTTTTACTATATTGTTTTTTGGTTTCTTACTCTGTTTTCTCCTCTCTGTGAATAACCACATAATATTCTATTCACAGGGGAGCCTCTTTCCAGCCTCTATTCTAAACCCTGGGGTTTCTCTAATGATTTTAGCTGGCTACAGTACATAACTAGGGCTTGCTCTTACTACAGGGTCAGGGGAGAAAAAACAATAAAGAGAAAAAATATGTAGATTGTGGAAGACAATGTTAAGATGATGGAAAGATAAACCACAGTCTGGGAGAAAATATTTGGAAAACATATCTGATAAAAGACTGGCATTCAAAATATACAAAGATTCTTAAAACTCAACAATAAGAAAATATGCAACTGAATTAAAAAATGTACAACAAATCTGAACAGGCGCTACAACAAAGAAGACAACGCACAGATGGAAAATAAGCATATGAAAAGATGTTCAACATCTTGCGTCATTAGGGAGTTGTGATTTAAAACAATGAGATATCAGTACACACGTATGTGAGTGGCTAAAATAAAAAAATATTGACTACACCAAATGCAGAGAATGACATAAGCAACAGAAACTCTTATTCATCGCTGGCGGGAATGTAAAACAGTACAGCCACTTTGGAAGTTTGCCAGTTTCTTGAGAAATTAAGCATAACTTTACCATAGGATTTGCATTAATGTCTGAAAGTATTTACACAAATGAGATGAAAACATATATCTACACAAAACCTACACACATTTGTTTATAGGAATTTTATTTATAATTGCCAAAACTTTGGAGCAACCAAAATACACTTCTCTAGGTGAATACGTAAACTGAGGAATGTCCATCCAGTGGAATATTGTTCAATGACAAAAGGATACGATCTATCAAGTTACAAAAAGACACGGAGAAACTAAAATGCATATTGCTAAATGAAAGAAGCCAATATGGAAAGGGTACATACTGTACCATTCCAATTAACTATATGGCATTCTGGAAAAGAGAAAACTTATGGAGACATGAAAAAATATCAGTGGCTGCCAGAGTTGAGGGGGAGGAGAAGGAAGGAGAAATGACCAGGTGGAGCTGGAGCACAGGTGATGTTTAGGACAGTGAAACCATTCTGTGTGATACCATAATGGTGGTACCTGTCATTACACATTCATCAAAAGCCATAGAACGTACAACAAATGAGTGAACCCTAATGTAATCCATGGGATTTGTTCAATGATAATTTATCAATATCAACTCATAGATTATAATAAATATAGCATATTAATGCAAGATATTAATAATGGGAGAAACTGGTTGAAGAGGAGGCAGGAAGGGAGAGGGAATATATGAAAACACTTTGTACTTTCTACTCAATTATTCTCTAAACTTAAAACTGCTCTGAAAAATAAAGCCTAATTATTAAACAATAAATACAGGGTTTCTATCAGTTTTTGCTGTCTTTATAGCCTGTCACCACTTTGCAAGGGACTTACCCCAGGGTCAATGCCAGAAGAGAAAGCAAGAAACAAAAAATAACAGGAAAACTCCCCCTGTCACTTAATTCAAGTTTCCCTTTCCCTCACCTCATTCGCCTGCTTTGCTTAATTTGCAGAGTCCTCGGATAGTTGATTTGTGTTATGTGTGTTCTTGTGTGTGTTTGTGTGTGTAGGTGTGTGAGATTTGCTGTTGGCAGAGGTATGCTGTTGTGGCTTATGCTATCTTGGCCAAGACCAGAAATCCCCACTGAATTTTTTTTAAAATATAGCCTTTAACCATTCATGCATTAATTTATTATTTAATGATAAAAGAAAAAATAATGTGAGCTAAATTCTCAGGAAAAATATTAGAAATGTCTTTGTCCAGGGAAGCTACCATTTAAATAAATTAATATACAAAGTAGTCATTTTGTTGATAGGTATAACTATAAGATGTTAAAACAATGTTTTGAAGGATGTTATTTATCACAGTTTATAGTTTTATTTTAATATATTTTATTCACAGTCTCAGATTTAAATTGTTATACAACTATATCATCTATTTCATTCTCATTTTGATCAGCAAATCTTTAATCCTAGGTATATGTAAACTTTATGACTTTTAGGCATGTTTGTTCTGAAAAGAGTGATAGATTATTATAGATTTTTTTTTTTTGCTGTAGATGACCTTGGATGTTGGTAGACTTGTATTATGAACATATGAATTTGTGTGCCAGATGGCTTAATTTCCTACATAATTTTATAATATTGTAAATGTCCATATGTTTACAATATACTCAATTTTAACAATGTTCATTTTCTGTATGTATAATAATTATGGAAATATAATTACCTGATTGAAATCTAAATATATTCAAGACAGTTAAGGACTCATGTCTTCTATTTAAAACTGATGTCTGCTTATTTATTATTAATTATTAAAATTATGTTATTGACTATTATCTTTAATTTAAAAAAAATAAATAGTTAATATAATGGCATATTATGTATGTTCAAATTTCAAATGACTCCAGCCTTCTGACAATTCTTTTTTATTTTATTTTATTTTTTAAACAACTTTATTGAAGTATAATATACATACCATGCAATTAATCCATTTTAAGTGTACAATTAAATGATTATTAGTAAATTTACTAAGTTGTACGGCTACTCACACAAATCAGTTTTAGAACATTTCCTTCAATTCTTTATAGCTAGTCATTTATTCTTTTATGAAAAATATTTTTGGGCACCCTATTATGTTTCTGACACTAATCTGTGTACTGTATATAAAACTAACACAAGAAACGAATCTTGTTTTTAAAGTTATTATAGCCTAGTTAGGAATGCGACGAAATGTATGAAAGGTGTTGAGTGAGTGCCATAAAGAATAAGTGTTCATATTCGATTATTATGTGGAAGATATCATTTAAGAGGATTTTACAAGATAGGTGATTTAGTAAAGGCATAAAATAATAAGTAAATAATTCGTGTATACATGAAATGGAAGTGGAGAAGTTCCTGGGAAGCCAGTAACTAAACAGACTTAGAGGTGGGACTCTATATAAACATATTTGGCTACAGTTGAGAATATTGCATCAGTAGAGCTATTTGGAATCCCAGAACAGGAAACCTTTTCGAACTCGAACTCCTGACCTTGAGCGATCCACCCGCCTCGTCTTCCCAGAGTGCTAGGATTACAGGCGTGAGCCACCGCGCCGGGCGCGGAGCAGGAGACCTTCTACGGAGCTAAGCCACTTGAATGAAACCCATATGTAATGGGCATGAGAATATGCATAGTGTATTAACAATGTAATGTTTATTGTAACAACAAAACTTGGAGTTAATTTAATATTCATTTAATTATTTTCAATGTATTTAGCACAGTGCTAGGAGTTCAGAGGAAAAATGCTATTTTATGTTCACTATCGACCTGTGAGATAGACGCTATTATTTTACTTCTGGATACAAATGAGAAACCTGAGGCTCAGAAGTAGCATAGAAGTCAAGAGGCTAATATTGAAGCTAAATGTCTGTGCTCACAATCCATCCCTGACAATATCTATGTACTCTACTGGTTCTGCCTTCACCTTCGTGATTGGTGACTTTTTGAGGAGCCCCTTTACCTAAGGTGAACCTAGAGACAATGCATTTTCCTGTAGGCCAAGTAGCTGCCAGTGTCTTCAGATTTAAGACCATAAAAATCATCTGGGAATTTACTCAAAATTGAGGTTCCCAGCTCTCTTTTTTTCTTGACTCTGATGGAGGTTATCTAGGGAGAGGTTCAGGAATGCATTTGTCAAAAACTTCACAAGTAAGTCTATGATCAGCAAAACTTGGACAGCCCAGTGGTATATCATGGCAAATGTCCTCTGGTTCTAACTCACAATTAGAATGTTTCCCAATTCATTCACACAAGTGCAACTGGGGTAAATTATAAAATACATGTAATTCATGTGTTTAGCCTTTTTTTTTTCCAGAAGAGAAAATGTGTTATGGGGCATGAAACTGCAGATTTCATTGAACACGTTATAGTTAGATATTTACTTAGAAGAGAAAAAAACAGTGCTGATCTATGCTCAGCACAAAACATTCACCTTTTTGGTGAGAGATGTTCCTACAACATTTTGCAGTCCAGTAAATAGGTGTTCACAATTTCCTCCTTCAATACATATTAATGGACGAATATATTTATGATTTTTATTGCTTAAGGCAAAATTAGTACAATCAGAAGAGGTGCTAACTCTTTTGCAAAAATTGAAATACACACTCTAGAAAACATTTACATCGTATCTGTGGTTAATTTACCTAGTAGTTGTGGGTTTGAACATTGAATGCTAAACCTTAAAAATTATAAGCAAGGTGTTGTCTAATAGTATGTCCAAATAGTGATCAATACATGTTATACCCCTACTTTGTTTAGGGAGATTCTCAGATATAAAAAAAAATGGATTTGGTGTTTTCAGTCATCTTAATGATTGACTCAGATGGCCAGCCCTATTAGTATGAATGATTATGAATATTTTTCTTAAAATTAGCCAATTCATAATACTGTAAGATTTTGTCTACATTAGAAAATATAGCTTGCTATTTAAGTACAAAAATTATTATTATAACTATTTCTGGTATGTTATTTGTAACACATGAATATATTCAGTGCTTTGAGAAATACCTGTTTATGTAAGTATAAATTATTCTCATTTGATATTGTGGTGGTGATTCATGTCATGATTCATGTATATGTAAAGATGAAATAAATTCCTTTTATCAAGCTTAAGATTATAAAAATTGCTTGGAAAAATTTAATCCATTTAATCCATTTTTTACATTTTTAAATTCGTTATTCATCTACTAAATATGGATGACAGGTTGTTTAGTATCTTTTTTTAAGTTTTGTGTATATTCAAAATACTGGATAAATTAAAATATATTAATTTAAATCATTATGGAACAAAATTATTTATTGTGTTAAAATAATGAACTAATCCATTTAGCTTTTTCATACAGCTAATTGTATCAGTATAATGGGATATTATATATACAAATTACACACTCTTAAAATGTAGGTTTTAGAACAAAAGCAAATCCATAATTTTAGATATATAGAAATTATATTTAGATGGAAAGAAAATGATTTACAGTAATGAAAATATTGGGAAAGTAGGTTTAGGCAGAGTACTTTCAACAACATAAATCTTCTAATTAAAGCACAAGCAAACACTACTAAAGTAACAAGGAGATATTTGGTACCTAGGTCCGTGGTTGGGAGAAAGGTAAAGACAAATAGCTTAAGAGGACTGTCCAGAAGGCATCCGGGATTGTTAATATAATGAGAACGGTTACATGGCTGGATGCTTACTAGATAGCCCTCGTATATTTGTACTGATAGATAGATAGGTAGATTGATAAGTAGGTAGATACATGATAGATCATTGACAGATGATAGTAGGTGGTAGGTAGAAGTAAGTAGGTAAATAATGGACAGACATTTTATAACTAGTTTCTTAATTGATAAAGACTCTTCATTTTTCCCTTTGTGTTCAAAGGTATAAAGGGAAGAGAGAGAGAGAAGGAGAGAGAGAGAAAGAGAAAGAAAGAGAGAAAACATGTTTATACTGAGTTCTTTAAGTGTATATCAAACCATGCCTGTTTACCTGTTCCTTCCATTAAAAGAGAGTGCATGTGGGTGTAAGCCATCTTTATGTTCATTGAAGAAAATGCTGGAGAGAGTAAAAGAGTGAAAAGGGAAAAAAAAAGGAGAGAAGGAAAAAAAGTGTACTTAACTACACTTAGAAGGAACTTAGTCAACTAAAGAGATCAGTACTTGCAAATGGATTTCATTATCCATTATCCACTACCAGTTGTGTAGTGACCTAAACGGGATCTTCAGAACAGAGAAAATGAGGGGAAAACATGGGAATTTGGAAACAAAAATCTCTATACCAGATTAGTGTCTGGGGTTCTTAAAGTATTTCCTTTGGTCTGTACTGTATTCATGTAGTGTGAGACAACATCTATTTTATTTTCTTGAATTAAAGGAAACAATTATGCACATAATCACAGTTCAAATTAGTCAACGTCACTCCTCTTCTGACAAAACAATGCATACGTGCACTAAGTTTTCAATACTAAGGAGTAAGTCTCTTGAGCACTAGAATAAACATATAATTATAATTCTTTAATGATATTTAAACATACAAACTCAATCCAGGGCTTTGGATAGTTAAAAAGAACAAAACAAAACAAACCGACTCTTGACCATCTCAATGTTGCCTGCCTAATTCCACATTTGCGTCTGTGAACGCTTCCTGAATGTATGGGATCTTAGTTCAAATTACAAAAATAAGAATGAATGAAGGGAATTTAGTCTACATTTCCAGAAACCATATGTGACACTACTCTCAAAGAAATGACTATTAAATGAGTAATTAATGGATTATGAACAAGTTAACCATTTTTATTTTACATTTCATGGGTACACGTAAGCTTCTGATACCCATAACTGATAAGCAGAGGGCACTGATGTTTGCATGTGCTAACAAGAATGTTATAAAAGTACTTGTAAGGCCAATATTCACAATTATAAAATTTAATGTTAATGTATTATTAAATTCTATTTGTGTAAGTCTGGAAAATTATTTTAAATATTTATTAAATTTCAGTTTGTGGAGTATAATTTAAATGTCTTGAAAGAAACAAGCACATTTCTCAGACGAAGATCTTATTAGGGTGAAACTGCATTCTGCTCCATCTGTGTAATGTGGTACATCAATATCTTAAGCAATGTAGAACTTTTACATTTAATGTCTTCACTAGGTAATGAAATGGAATATAGAAATATTTCTACAGGTTTTGAGTCTTTTTTTTTCCATCCAGTACAAAGTTGAGATGATGCATGAGCATATTACTGCAGCTATATCACAGCACATAATAAATGAAATCATATAAGGATAGATAAAAATACTTCTTGATAGCTTCCTCTGTCAGCATGTTAAGAGATTATTGATGGCAGACATCTAAAAGAAGCTTAAGAACAGCTAAGAAACCAAAAGAGACAACTTAAATGGAAAGGAAAGCTGTCCTAATTTACTTCCCACAAATTGGTGAGCAACTGAGAATATGTCAAAGTAAGATTATGCCAAGAAAATAAATGTCTCTTCCAAAATTAAAAAAGTAATATCTATCAAATCATAAAAATCATAAATACTATTTTCATATACATACTCCATAATAAATGACTACATATATGATAACAGAATGCTGATCAGATTCATTTCTTCCATAATAATCAAATTTTAGAATATTAAATTTTGATAAACCATTAGTAGATTAAAATATACAGACATAGGCAATTGAAGTTTTTGTGATAAAAAGGATACATAGAAAGGAAACTGGGAATGGAGGAATATTTTTTATGAAGTAATAAATAATCTGTGGGATGGTGATTTTAAAATTTATGAGTAACTGACAAGTAATAAGATTAATAAAAGTGTTCAAAAATTTATCCTCTTATCCTGTTTTAATATAACTTTTGGTTACATTCATTTCCTCACAATTGTTACAGAAGATAAAACTTGGTAAAAAAAAAAATCCCAACCTAGTCTATATACTAAAAATGGACAAATTGCTATGCTACGTCCTGAAAAAATACAAATAAATTGAACTCTGTAAAAAGGATGGGTATTTACTTATGAAGACAATATAAGCAAAAAAAACGGAGTATATATGCTTGAGAAGATAAAATTTATTTCTGAAAATTGAAACAAAGAAAAATGTGCTTTGAATTATGTTTAAAACTCCAAAATGAACAAAGTTATTGAAGGGAAAATAGAAAATGAAAATTACTTGTGCCTGATGATTGGGTCTACTAAGGAGACCAGCACTTGCAAATGGTATTTCTTTATTCATACAAGAGTAAAACAAAGGACGTTTAGCAGTTATTTGGTCCAAAGAGTGTGGAAAATATCAAAGAAATTACTTCCCTTTGAAAGATTTGCATTTAAGATTAAGGTAGTTGATTAGAGTGTCTGGGATAAAGGACAGTCACATGAAAAGCACACTAGGAAAAAAAAGTTTTATATGTGAAATATATTAAATATATTTCAGTGAAATATATTACACTGGGAAATACGATTTAAAAAAGATTGACTTTCCCTGAGTGTTAAAGGATAGGTTATTGTGATTTGTCCCAACATATTCAAATTCAGAGAAGCAAAAATAAAGTTAAATTATGGTTATTCACTCAGAGGTAACTCCTGTTTCAAATCCTCACACAAAGGTGATAATATTCTACGTATTTCTAACAATTAGATGGCATACAAATAGGTGTACTAGTTAAGGGCACCAGAGTTATTGGCTGAATAGCACTTCCTGCAGTAGCACTGGCATTTGTTGAACGAAGACAAAACAAACAAAACAAAAATTTGCTTTGCAGTTGATATAACTGAGAGTCTCAGGTCAAATGAGCCATCCTTAAAGCCTATAGCTTCAAAACTGTTTGCTGTGTGCACCGTGAAGTACAAAGCATTGACAGTGTCCTATTGGAAAATATGTATTCTCTGTTGTATCTGATCTTTTGAAACTATATGGTTTGTAGATTATTTTTTTTTTTCAGTGTAAAAGAGCAAGGGGCTCTTGTAAGCAAGTGTAGTTAAGAGTTAGAATTAAAGAAATACAGAATCCTTTCAGGAACCATTATCTCAGCAGTAAGAATTTTCTAATTCCTGCCTGGTTACAAAGGGTCAAGATGTGGTATTAAGGGTTCAGCTTGCTCTCCTCCAGACCAAGTAGGTTGTTTTATCTTGTTTACAGGTTTGCCAAAAGCAAAAGCAACCTTTCCAATCAGCAGGCACTTAAGTAAATATCTCTTAATCCAGAGATACAACAATTATATCACATGCACAAGTCAAGGATTCCTAGTGGCTTTTTTTTTTCTTTGTTAAAATATCTGGACTTTCTCAAGCAAATCCACTATTATTAGGATGAAGAATCACCGTTGACATATCTGACACCTGGAATAGGCAAGAATGGAAAGAAATGAGAAGGAGGTGTTCTGTGTCCTAAACTGGTGTTCTAGTAGAAAAAAATATGAATTGATTCTCCTGATATAAGTTTATTCCAAACTGGTTATTTTATTGAAGACAAAAATTTTGTGTGTCTTGTTTTGTACAAGCTGATTTTATAGTCCTGTGGGATTAGAAAATTGCTATTAAAAATAGTGCTTGGTTCCTTACCTGTTAGTCCATCCAGGGAGAGTAATTGGTTCTCTAATTACTAGCAAGTGTGGAAGAGGCAGTGAAGCTTCCGTTTACCAGGCCTCCTGCACCAAGAAACTACAGTTGCTGTTGCTATTCAGCTGCTGCTAGATATCCTGCTGGAGGGAATCAGAAAATGCACGTCATGCATTGGAAGTACAAGTATCATGCAGTGAGCAAGAAGTACCCATGAAACAATCTCTCTCTCTTTCTCATATGTATCTCTCTCACATCTTTAAAAATATTTTGTTGACTCAATGCCTCACTATTTTCTTTTGTTTTTTAAATTTTCATTTTGAAATTATGCTTTTGTAAAACAGACAAAAGAAAAAGTCCCCTTTTCAGAACCACTACCACTTCTCTCCCACTGGCCAATGATACACCCTTCCTTCCCTAAGGACGACAAACACTATTGTCAGTGTATCACTCGTCATTTCAGACATTTTTCTTTCCACATATTTATTTATTTATAATTCATTTATACATAGATAAATGAATGTACAGCAAATATATGATTGTATAATTTTCATTATTTGTATTACTTTTTAGAACTAAGATCAAACCATATGTATCATTCCAAACCTTTCTCACTCAAAAATACGCCATGACGATCATTTCACGTCAGTTCATGTACTCATTTCTAATCACTGCCTCATATTCCATATGGTGGATGCAGCACATTTAACAATTCTGTTAGTGAGCATTAAGTTATTTTCAGCTACTTATTAATATACACAAGGCTGTACTGAGCCTTTGTGTTGGTAGTTATAGTGCACATAAGCACATATTTTTCTGTAAGGGTGATTCATAATGCAACTGCTGAGTTAAAGGATATGTACAATAGATACTGCAAAATTATCTTTAAAGAGGCTCTGACATGAATTACCCATGTCTTCACATTCTCATCAATCCTGAATGTGATCAATATATATTTATTCTTAAATGTCTACCAATCTGATGGGTGAAAAAGTATTTCTTCTTTGATTTACCTTTCCCAATGAATATGAAGGTTGAAAAGATTTCTGATCATTAGACATTTTATTCTCCTTCTTAAATTTTCTGCTCACAGTCTTTTCCTATTTTTTCATATTAATTTGGGCAATTTATTAAATTGTTGTAAGTGTTGCATGCCTGTGGACTAGATTTTGGAATTTTGTTAGATTTACTTTGTGATCTGCAATATTAAATTTCACATGTTGTTCAGGTGTACTTGAATAGAAAGGCTATTTTCTGTTTAAGGTTAGACAAGTCTAACTATATCTATGATAAATGTCCTGCTGAATAAAATTTGTAACCACAGTATATATATTTTCACTAAATAGGGACAAAGGCAATATTTAAGAGAATAACGTACGTAAAAGTTCTAAGACAACAGTGAAAATTTAGAGAACTTGCTGTGGAAAATGACAAAAGAAGCAATGAGGAATTAGATAACGTTTTAAGCCATGATTTCTGAGCTCAATAGACCCACACAATTGGGTAATGTTTGAGAACAATAAGCAAAGAATTCACGTAGAAGAATTTGTATACAGCACAAGAGAATATCAGAATATTTAGCAATATCAGAATTGATTAACATACAGAATGAGAAGAACCCAGTCATTGGAAAACTGCAGCCAAGTACTTACGATTGGATCAACAGCAAGACTCACCTCAGTGCTCAAACAGCCTCTTCTGAGAAAAGGGGATCTTCATATACTTCCAGACAGGTCAGAAAAAGTGGTGATTTACTGCTTATTTGCACACTAATCCTAGTACCTTTTTATAATCAGAGAAAAGGGCCTAATTGAAAGAAACTGTGTGAGTAAAATAAGGTCTACGTGATTAAATAAGATTAGCTATAAGGAGCTGAGAATGATTTTACTGTGCTTCATTGTGGGAAAAAGACTGGAATTTTCTGAAAGGGCCCTTCTGAGCAGGTATAAATTTCATAAAATTCCAAAAGGAATAAAAATTATAGCCATTACACCCATGTTTCCGTTAGCCCCATGGACTTTTGTGAGTAACGGGAGTGCCTTTGTTTAAATGATGGTAATAATACTGGTTTGGTGAAAACCCTCTGCTATAGTTTGAATGACTTCTCTGAAATTCATGTTTAAATTTAATTGCCATTGTAAAAGTGTTGAGAGGTGGGTCCTTTTAGAGGTGATTAAGCCATGAGGACTCTGCCTTCATGAATGCATTAATGCAATTATCATGAAAGTGGGTTTGTTTATAAAAGGATGAAATTGGCCCCCTTCCCTCTCTCTCTACTATACACTCTCATGCTCTTCCACCTTTTGGCATTGGATTATGCATCAGAAGGCCCTCACTAGATACGAGTTCCTTGGTCTTGGACTTCCTAGCCTTCAGAACCATGAGAAAAAAATTTCTATTGTTTATAAATTATTCATTCTGTGGTATTTTGTTATAGCAGCACAAAAAAGTCTAAGACATCCCCTAAACAATGAATAGTTTTGTGCTATTGTGTAAGCCATTAAGTGATATACTCTACTAAGTTTATGATTATGGCTTGCTTTAAGTGTTCTGAGAATATTCTTGCAAGAGAATTATAAGAGGCAGAACTCCAGTACTTCTAGAAATTAAAACATCTATATTTACTGCAAGTTTGGAGTTGATCTGACTAAAGTATTTCTATGTTTTAGGTAGATACACAAGATGGAGGGAGAATAACAATAACAGAAAAATAAGCTGCTGAAAATGTGTAATAAAAATGTGAAAAAGTCCATTGTAGAATCTGTCCAACAAACATTAAGTCAAAAGTCAAATTATTTATTTTATGCATGAGAACTATTTTTTAAATTAGTTAAATGACTATGTGAACTTACTTTACAGTGAATTTTCTAAAGATTTTAACTTCTGCCAATGAAGATGGAAAGATGGACTGTAATAGTTAATGAATTCTCATAAGAGCCAACAAAGTATCTTTTCTAACACATGATTACATTTATATCTTATAAATCTTGGACTAAATTATAGCTATTATTTCTCTTAAACCTCATCCAAAAATGAAACTAAATTGCCTCAGGCCTTTTTGTTGTAAGTGCAAACAACACATTTATTTTTTCTCTGCATCCTGTAGAGAAATAAAGTTCAGTGGGAAAAAATAAAACATGTATTTGAAGATATTTAGATAAACTCAATTTTATCTACGTCTACTTATGCTGCACTGGAATTGATGAAATTTCTCGGTATAGAAATCTAGTTCTCTAGATAACTATACAAATAAGGTGTCAAGTTTGAGTATGATATCTTTCCAAATTTTTTAAAGATTGTGTTTATTGATAAAGATAAAAATGAGCTGGGTGTGGTAGCACATGCCTGTAGTCCCAGATACTTGGGAAGCTGGGGCAGGAGGATTGCTTGAGCCCCGGAGTTTGAGGCTGTAGTGCATAATGATCATACCTGTGTATAGCCAATGCACTCTAGCCTGGGCAACATAGCAAGATCCTATCTCTTTAAAAAAGACAAAAAATGAATAATGGGGAACATTGCCAAAATGCATATTTTAAGAGCAGTAGTCAGTTGAATATAGTCAATTTGATACTAGGAGCTATTGTAGTGTGCCTTCATGGAACACCATAAATTCAAATTAATTAATCTAAAATGAATTACAAATTATTTTTGTAAACCACAAATTGATCCTTAAGGGTTATTTAAACAGCTGAACTTTATGTCATTTGTTCCATCTGCCATAACAGATGCTTTATTTCAATATGAATATTAAATGAATTTTGAAAGCAATTTCCATAATTGTTAGAAACATTTGCAAAACGAAGAGGAGATGATAATCTTTCCGATGACTGGGAACACTTCTTTATATTTTAGGATAAAATATATTAAAAATATAAAGCATGACACAAAGCTAAGTTTAATTGTAGAACACCAGAATGCCTCTAAGAAAAATAATTTGTTTTCTCTCATTTTCCATAGATTGTTCAGGCACTTTAACACTACACATTCGTTGTTCTTGTAATATTTCAATAGAATTCACTGCATTCCTTTTAAAAGATGCACTTCAAGGTAATTAGCCATGTGTTTCTTTTAGAGTCATGTTTTTCTTTTAATTTGACAAACCTGTTGGGGAAAATCAGATTTGGCATAAAGTTACTCAAAAGCTATTTTGGGGAATAAATTCTCAAAGTTAATAAGAGATTCCAGGAATTGATTTAAGACACTGGGTAAACAAAAGCTCTAGAATGAATAGTATGAGGTAAATAAAATGAAGAGATATACATGAAGAATGTTGTCTATGTGAGGATAGATTAGTATGGACCAATAGGCAGTTGGGAATAGGTAAACAAGAGGACATATGCAGTGGTATAAATTGTGGCACTGTTTGCGTTGGTTATGATTTGGAGAGAAGCTGGTTTTCCATCACTGAGAGAAATGGTAGATATAAAGTAGTAGATGAGCACTAGGAAGTATTAAGCAATAGTTAGAAGTATAGGATATATGTAAGACAGAAATAAGGATAAATCATTGAAATATAGTATTTGGTGCCAAAAGCAGAAAGCAGGATGTCAGTTTTAAGTGATTGATATTTATACACATTACAAGTCATAGATTACTGTTTCTATACATTTTAGTATCTTTGGTTTCCAGACCATTTGGATTTTATGCTGTTGTTTTGGAACACAATTAAGTTACTCAAAAACTGTTTGATCCCTTTGGGCCTTGCTTGTCAGATTTGTTAGACAGAACCAAAGCCATGTTTAGCTTAGAGCTAAATATTTCTCACTACTGAGATAAGACCCTTTCAAGTACCTCATGCAATATGAGCTTTTCCACACTTGCTGATGAGAGCAAGCACTATTCACAGTCCTGCATGAGTGACATATACTGTTATCTCTAATCCTTTTGGGTGATATTTCTCAAGCCTTGGGTAGTTTTTTCACGTGCACTTGCTGAGCCCTCACACGGATGCTTGAGGGGGGCCCTCTATAGATTTAGGGGTTCTTTCTTTATGCAGTTCTCTCCTTTATGAGCGTATGGCTTGCAAACTTCAGCCACCTTGACCTCTCTATATTCTCAACATTATCTCCTCAACTCAGGGAGTTCACTGAGATGCACCTGGTTGCTCCTACCCGATATGACAGCCTAAAAACTCTCTTAAAAATAATAATCTTGTGCAATTATAAGGCTCACCTGATTTGTTTCTCATCTCTCAGGGATCACTCTACTTGGTTTCTTGATATCTAGTGTCTGTACAGTAGTTGCTTCAAGTATTTTTTTCCACTCTTTGGCTGTTGCCAAAGAGAGAACAAATCTAGTCCCTGTTTCTCCACCTTTGCCAGATGCAGAAATTCCTCAGCTATTAAGTGTCTAAAGAGAAGTAACAACAGCAAGATGACAGAATAGAAAATGTCAAGCTCCATCCTACCCACAGAAAATTCAAATAGCAACTATTCACAGATCAGAACATCTTCTTGAAAACCCCACTGTGTGGAAACAAGCCTGAGACACTAGTATGGTCAGCAGCAGCTCCACTAGCCAAAAAACCTGCCCAACAACCCTACCCAGGCAGGCAGACCCCCACCTCTTGGCATTACCAAGAAGCATAGAGGATAGACCTGATTGACTAAGATGTTAAACACCTGCTCAACTCAGTCAAAAGCTCACCCTATAGCTCTACTGAGACAGCAAAACAGTCCTCAATTGTGCATTTCTAATGATCGTAGCCTCTTGTCCCATCCTGCCCAAGCAGAAACTCCACCTAACCTAAAAACCCAGTCTACAACTCTGCCCAACTGCAGATACCCAAAGAGCAAAATTGGCCAGGGAATACATTCTGTGAATGGCTTGACTGGAAGCCACTGCAGTACCCAGCCAGCAGCTGCATCTAATAGCAGAGCTCAGGCAGTGGTCGCACCAGACAACGGAACCAAGCTAGCAGTCCCACAGGCCATCAGAGAAAAACAGGGGCCCAGACAACTGGAGAACCTACAGCAAGCTGTGTCTGCCCAGCGTCATCACTAGCAGGCCCTTTGAGAATCACAGACTAGACTATACAGTAAAGTTCTATTCCTGCAAAAAAAAAAAAAAAAAGCCAAAAAGCATGTGATAATATTCAACATTCTGTCATGATAAGGACTATCAACAAATTAGGTGTGAAAGGAATGTACCCCAACACAATGCACCCACATATGAGATACCCACATCTAACATTAGACTTAATGGTAAAAAATTGAAAATCGTTTCTTCGTAGATGTGGAACATTGCAAGAATGCCTAAACTTGTCACTTCTATTCTACACTGTATTGGAAATCTTTGCCAGATGAATTAGGCAAGAGAAATAAATAAGAGGAATCCAAATAGGAGAGAAAGAAGTAAAGGTTCATGTTTCATGATGACATGATCTCTATATAGAGAACCCTAAAGCCTCTACTAAATATTTGTTAAAACTAATAAATTAATACAGTGACGTTGTAGGATACAAAATCAACACACAAAAATCAGTGGCATTTATATACACTAACAATGAACTATCTGAAAGCAAAATCAAGAGAATAATATCATTTACAATAGCTACAAAAATAGGATTAAAATCAACCAGGTAAAAGAACTGTACACTGAAAACCATAAAACATTTATTTAAAAATTACAGAAAGTATAAGCAAATGAAAAGATATTCATGTTCATAGATTGGAGAATTAATATTGCTAAAATGTTCATACTACCTAAAATGACCTAAATATTCAATTCCTATTAAAATTATAACATCATTTTTTCACAGAAATAGAAAAAATCCTAAATTCATAAGGAACAATCAAAATAACCCCCAAATAGCCAAGGCAATCATGAACAAAAATGAACAAGCCTAGAGGCATCATACTACAAGATTTCATACTATATAACAAAGCTATAGTGATTAACATAGCATACTACTGGCAAAAATATAGACACATTAACCAATGGAACAGAATGAGAGCCCATAAATAAACCACGAATACATAGTCAATTGGTTTTCAACAAAGGTATTAAGAGTAAACAATGCGAAGAGCATAGTATCTTCAATAAATGGTGTTAAAATAATAGGATATCTACATGCAGAAGAATGAAATTGTACCCTTATCTCATGCAATATACAAACATCAACTCAAAATGGATTAAAGACTTCAAGGCAAGTCCTGAACCTATAAAACAAGCTGAAGAAAACACAGGGGGAAAAGCTACATTACATTGTTCTGGGCAATGATTTTTTGAATTTGACACCAAAAATGCAGGCAACAAAACCAAAAATAGACAGATAGGATTATATCAAACTAAAAAGCTTTTGCACACAAAGAAAACAACAGTGAGAAGTCAACTTACAAATTGGAAGAAAATATTTGCAAGCCATACTTCCAAAAGGGAATTAATATCCAAAATATAAAAACAGCTCAAAAGAACTCAATAGCAAGAAAACAAAATACCCAATTAAAAATGGGAAGGGACCTGAATAGACATTTCTCAAGACATAAAAATGGCCAACAGATACATAAAAAAAATGTTTAACATGGCTAATCATTAAGAAAATGCAAATTAAAACCACAGCAAAATATCATTTCACATCTATGAGAATGGCTACTATCATAAGGACAAAAGTCAGTAAGTTTTGATGAGGATGTGGAGAAAGGGGAACCCTTGTGCACTTTTGCTGGAAATGTAAATTAGTGGCCATTATGGAAAACTGTATGGAGGTTTCTCAAAAAACTAAAAATAGATGATTGAAAGATCCAGCTATGCTACTTCTGGATATTTATTTAAAAGCTTTTAAATGAGTTTGTCAAAGACATGCCTGCACTCTCACATTCATTGTAGGTCAATTTATAACAGCCGAGTTATGAAAGCAACCTGTGTCCATCAACAGATGAATGGATAAAAAATGTGGTGTATATATATATATATACATATATATATATATATACAATGGAATACTATTTAGTCTTTCAAAAGAAGTAAATTCTGTCATTTTCAGTAACATGGATGGAATTGGAGAACCTTTTGCTAGGTGAAATAAGCCAGGCACAGAAAGACAAACACCACATTTTCACTTATATGTCAAATCTACAATCGAACTCCTAGAAGCAGAGAGTAGAATGGTAGTTACAGAGGCTTGGGGAAGGGGTTGTGGGAAGATGATGGTCAAAGGACACAAAATCTCAGATAAGAGGTGTAAGTATTTTTTTTGCGATCTACTGTACACCACGATGAATATAGTTAGTAATAGTGTATTGCACATTTCAAAATAGCTAACAGAGAAAATTTCAAATGTTCTCACTGCAAAAATGTTATATATTTGCATTGATAGATATGTTAATTAGTTTTAATTATTCCACATTGTATGCATGAATCGTGTCATCACATTGTACCCTATAAATACATACAATTATAAATGGTCAATTTACAATAATATTTAAAAATTAAAAAAAAAAATCTAAAGCTCTCTAAACCCTTTTCAGTGTTCAGACCATAATACTTTTTGAAGGGACAGTCCTAATTCCCCTCCTTCAAATACTTGAAGCCAGTAGTGAATTGAACATAATTATAGCTCAAAAAACCCTAGAAGCAGCTCAACTATCTTCCAGTACTAGTAACCTGACAAAAAAATAATACTTGTCATTGTGGGGGATAAATATAATTCACTTTAATCTTTAATGCTGCTTTACACAAAATATCCATCACACGATCAAAAATGTGTGAGTATATTAAGAATCAGAGCCTTGCTTATGTGGTCAACAGATTAAATAATCAATGGAAACATATCCGAAAATGAGCCAGATTTATTTGGAATTTATGAAAGAATTTAAACCTCTTTTAAATAACCATGGTAATTATGTTAAGTTCTCCTGTGGGCCAAATGCTAGCAAATAGCATCACATACTACAAAGAAATCTTTTGTAAAAGGAAGAGTCTATTGATGCAGTAAATCTTATTGTTGTCTTATTTTAAGAAATTGCAACAGCCACTTCAACCTTCAGCAACCACCACCCTGATCAGCCAGCAGCCATCAACATCGAGAAAAGACACTCCAACAGCAAAAAATATTAAGGTTTCCTGAAGGCTCAAATGATTGCATTTTTTAGCAATAAAGTATTTTTATTTAAGATATGTACATTTTTTAGACATAATGCTGTTGCACACTTAATACACTACAATATAATTTAAACATAATTTTTACATGCACTGGGAAGTGAAAAATTTATGCAACTCACTTTATTGTAATGTTATCTTTATTATGGTGGTCTGGAACCCAACCTACGATATCTCAAAGGTATGCCTGTATACATATCATATTTGGATATTTATTAGATATCTTAAACTTTATATGCTCCAAAAGTATTAAATATATTATTCTTGCTCATTAAAAAAATAAAAAATAAAGAATCTATTAAAAAAACAACCAAATACATTCAGAGATTGGAATTTCAGCAGAGTGATAGAAAGTGATTCTAAAACTTATATGGAAATACGAAATATGAAGAATAGCAAAAGCAGATCTGGATGTGGTGTTGTATGTCTGTTGTCCCAGCTACTCCCAGAGGCTGAGGCAGGAAGATCACTTGGGCTCAGAAGGTAAAACCGTCTGAGCAGCATAGGGAGACCCTGTCTGTTAAAAAATAGTAAGAATAGCAAAAAAATATTGAATAAGAAAAACAAAATTGAAGCACTTATCTCATTTTGAACACTATTATAATGCTTCCATTATCAAGGCAGTATGTTATTAGAGCAAGTGTAGACATCAAAATTAACAGGACAGAGACAAGAAATAATCTCACAGATGTTTAGTCAAGTAAATATAATACTTCAATCAAGGCACTAATTCAACTCAATGGAAATGCAAAGTTTTTTGAACAAATGGTATTGGAACATTTGGATAGCTATATGGAAAATTATTCACCTAGATTTCCACTTGTCTGCACACAAATATTACTTTGGGGTGGATCACAAACCTAAATTAACAGCTAGAACCATAAAGTTTCTAGAAGAAAAAAATAAAAGCATCTTGACAACCTTGGCATTGGCAAAGTTTTCTTAAACTA